>JACEIK010007800.1:36292-70657 GCA_018107945.1 Datura stramonium
AGATGTGCCTAGGCCCACCGGTTAGTAGTCCAGGTCCCTCTAAGGCACCAGGTGCCAGTCATACCCCCCAGGGCGGGCGTGACAAACTGAGTGTGAGGCTTGCCTTAGGCAAATCCCACATTGGTCTAGGCAAATCCCACATCGGTTGGGGAGGAGAAAGAAGAGTGCTTTATAAGTTCTTGGATACCTCTCCCTTGTAGACGCGTTTTAAAACCGTGAGGGGCAAGCCCCAAAGTGAACAATTTCTACAAGCGGTGGTCTGGGCTGTTACAGTGGTATCAGAGCTGGTGCCGGGCCGGTGGTGGGGCAAACCCGATGGTGGGGCAAACCTCAGCGAGGACGCTGGGTCCCAAGGGGGGTGAGTGTGAGGCTTGCCTTAGGCAAATCCCACATTGGTCTAGGCAAATCCCACATCGGTTGGGGAGGAGAACAAAGAGTGCTTTATCAGTGCTTGGATACCTCTCCCTTGTAGACGTGTTTTAAAACCGTGAGGGGCGAGCCCCAAAGTGGACAATTTCTATAAGCGGTGGTCTGGGCTGTTACACCCTCGGACCAGGAGGTCAGGACTACTATTTTCATGATAGCTCAGATGATGGCTGCGCAGCGACAGCTAGTGGTGCCCGTGGTTGCTGAGTCTTCGGTAGGACCGGGTAGTTCGAGGGTCTGAGAGTTCCTCACTCTGAGTCCCCCGCATTTCACAGGGATGGATCAAGACGAGGACCCTCAGGACTTCTTGGACCAGTTGCAGCGGATCTTCAAGGTAATTCATGCCACGCCTGCGGAGTCAGTTGAATTGGTGGTATTTTGACTATGGGACATAGCAATACTGTGGTGTGAGAGTTGGGAGAGGTCCCGAGGTAAAGATGTTCCCCCTCCGACTTGGTCTAGATTTTCTGAGGCCTTATTGGATGATTATATGCTGCGGGAAATCCGACAGGCCCAAGTTGATAAATTCTTGCACCTGGAGCAGGGCTCGATGAGTGTTCGGGAGTATACTATGAGATTTGACTCCTTGGACCGATATGCACCAGCTTTCGTTGACACCATGCCATCCAGGGTGCATCAGTTCATTATTGGGTTGCTTCCAGAGTATGTGGAGACTTATGTTACGGCTACTCTGCAAGAGGACATGGATATCGCCCGTATCCAGGCATTTGCTCAAAATGTAGAAGGGATCAGGCAGCGCCAGGGAAGGATAGAAAGGGGAAGCCAAGAGCAGCACCGCAGGGTTAGACCTAGTGATACTCAGGAGGAGTCTCAAGGTGGATCCAGGCCACGACTATCAGACAGACCACCCAGACCCCCACTTCCACAGCAGCAGCAGGGTGGTAGACCTAGTCGTCCAGGGTAGTTAGGACCATGTCAGAGTTCATGACCATCGGGTCCATAGCAGTAGAGAGGGTCAGAGCAGAGTAGACTCATTATGCCACCTTGCCCTATTTGCAGTCGCCGTCATCTTGGAGCCAGGGGTCAGGGTGGCCAGGATCGATAGGAAAGATCTTCAGTAGGGTCACGTGCCCCAGCATCTCCAGCTAGGTACACCCTCAGTTTCAGCCAGCAGAGGCCGAAGCAGATTAGGGACATCCAGCTCAGGCACTGGCCCGGATCATACTTATGCTCTACCGGGACGACAGGAGTCAGAGTCATCACTGGATGTCGTGAGAGGTATGCTAGACATTTTCTCTCATTCTTTTTATGTTTTGATAGACCCAGGCTCCATTTTGTCTTATGTCACGCCATTAGTGGCCTGGAAGTTTGGTATTATGTTAGAATTGCTTCAGCGACTATGCCTGTTGGTGATTCTATTATAACTAAGGTTGTATAGTAGAGGTTGTGGGTCGCCATACTTTGGCAAACCTAGTGGAACTAGACATGATTGATTTTGATGCAATTATGGGTATGGATTGGCTAGCACCCTATTATGCCAATGTAGAATGTTTGACCAAGACAGTTAGATTCCACTTTCCTAGGGAGGTGATATGAGAGTGGAAAGGCAATGCGGCCATGCCAAAAGGTAGGTTTATATCCTATCTTCGGGCAAAGAAATTGATAGCAAAAGGTTGTATTTATCACATTGTCAGAGTTCAGGATCTACAAGAAGAACCCCCGACTCTTCAGTCCATCCCAGTAGTCAATAAATTTCCAAATGTCTTCCCAGATGAACTTCCTGGTATTTCCCCGCAACGAAAAATTAATTTTGCCATCGATCTACTACCAGGCACTCAGCCTATATCTATCCCTCAGTACCGAATGGCTCCTGCCGAGCTCAGAGAATTGAAAGAACAATTAAAAGATCTGCTAGATAAGGGCTTCATTAGGCCGAGTACTTCACCGTGGGGCGCGCTAGTCCTATTTGTTAGAAAGAAGGATGGCTTCCTCCGCATGTGTATAGATTAGCGGCAGTTGAATAAAGTCACCATCAAGAACAAGTATCTGCTTCCCAGAATAGATGATTTGTTTGACAATTTACAGGGGGTGAAATACTTCTCAAAAATTGATTTGAGGTCTGGATATCACCAGGTTCAGGTTTGGGAGAGGGATATCCTAAAAATAGCCTTCAGGACCAGGTATGGACATTTTGAATTCTTAGTCATGTCTTTTGAGTTGACGAATGCTCCTGCAGTGTTTTTGGACCTGATGAACAGCATCCTCCAGCCGTATCTGGACTTTTTTGTGATTGTGTTTATTGATGACATCCTGGTGTATTCCCCTTCAGAAGCAGATCACTGAGATCATTTGCGAACAGTGCTCCAGATTCTCAGGGATCATCACTTATATGCAAAATTTTCTAAATGCGAGTTCTGGTTGAATTTAGTAGCCATTTTGGGTCATGTTGTATCAGATGCTGGTATTCAGGTGGATTCATAGAAGATTGAGGCAGTAAAGGCATGGCCCAAGCCTATAACTCCAACTGAGGTACGTAGTTTCCTGGGGTTAGCTGGATATTACAAAAGGTTTGTGAAGGGGTTTTCTACCTTAGCAGCACCTCTGACCAAGTTAACTCAGAAAGTTAAATTTCATTGGATTGAGGCGTGTGTATAGAGTTTCCAAGAGTTGAAAAATAGTTTGACATCAGCACTAGTCCTGGCTTTGCTAGAAGGTTCAGAGGGTTATGCAGTATATTGTGATGCTTCAAGTGTCGGATTGGGGTGTGTCTTGATGCAACACGGTAAGGTAATTGTTTATGCTTCGAGATAGCTGAGAAAACATGAAAAGAACTACCCCACCCATGACCTGGAATTAGCGGATGTGGTTCATGCCTTGAAAATATGGAGACATTACTTGTATGGGGTGCACGTGGACATCTTTACTGATCATAAGAGCCTCCAGTATATCTTTACATAGAAGGAATTGAATCTACGGCAGCATCGCTGGTTAGAATTGCTAAAGGACTACAACGTGAATATTTTGTATCATCCGGGGAAAGCTAATATTGTGGAAGATGCCCTCAGTTATAGATCCATGGGGATTTTGGCATACCTAAGGCCAGAGCAACGGGGAATGGCTTGGGAGTTGCACCGGTTAGCCAGCTTAGCCGACTGGGTAATAGATTTAGGTGTCAATGGGGCGATAATTCAGAATACAGTAGTATAATCCCTGGTAGTGCAGGTAAAAGAGCGACAGTACGAAGATCCTCAGTTAGCACAACTCATAGATAAGGTACAACGGGGGAAAGTATCAGCTTTTGAGGTAACCGAAGATGGAATTTTAAGATGTAGGGGTCGCCTCTATGTTCCAGATATGGCAGAACTTCGCTAGCAGATTATGGCGGAGGTACATTACTCTAGTTATTCTTTTCACCTAGGTTCAAAAAAGATGTATCATGAAATAAAAGAGGTTTACTGGTGGCCAGGAATGAAGAAGAGTGTAGCAGAGTTTGTAGCGCAATGCCCTAATTGCCAGAAGGTGAAAGCAGAACATCAAAACCCGGCAGATTGACACAAGAGATAGCAGTGTCCATGTGGAAATGGGAGGCAGTTAATATGGATTTTGTGACAGGGGTACCCCATACCAGACGCAGATTTTATTCCATCGGGTGATTGTTGACAGATTGACGAAGTCGGCTAATTTTCTTCAAGTCAAGACAACTATCTCAGCTGAGAATTATGCCAAGCTTTACATCAGGGAGATAGTTAGATTACATGGTGTCCCAGTGTCTATTATTTCTAATAGAGGAGCACAATTCACAGCTAGGTTCTGGCAGTCTTTCCAGAAGTGTTTGGGAACACAAGTTAATCTGAGTACAGCATTTCATCCTCAGACAGATGGACAGGCGGAATGTACAATTCATATGCTCAAGGATATGTTATGGGTGTGTGTGCTAGACTTTGGAGGCAACTGGGATGAACATTGACCCCTTATCGAGTTCGTCTGTAATAACAGTTATCATTCGGCAATCCAGATGGCACCTTATGAAGCTTTATATGGGCGAAAGTGCAGATCTCAGTTGGTTGGTTCGAAGTTGGAGAATCAGAGTTAATTGGACCAGAGATGATCCATCAGTCAGAGGAAAAAGTGAATCTCATTAGAGAATGTCTGTTGACAGCTCAAAGCCGCTAGAAATCTTACGTTGATGTACGGCATAGGAAATTGGAGTTCAATGTAGATGAATGGGTGTTTCTGAAAATCTCGCCAATGAAAGGTGTAATGAGTTTGGCAAAACGAGTAAGCTTAGCCCAAGGTTTATTGGGTCGTATCGAATACTCCGGAGAATAGGCCAGGTGGCATACGATCTAGATTTGCTTTCAGAGTTGGAATCTGTTCACCCGGTATTTCATGTGTCAATGCTACGGAAGTGCATATGGGATCCGTCCCCAATTGTGCCAGTTGAGGACGTCCAAATTACCGAGGAGTTAGCTTATGAAGAGGTCACAGTGGCCATATTAGATCTGCAGGTTCGTAGGTTGAGGACTAAGGATGTTGCCTCTGTTAAAGTACTGTGGAGAAACAAGAATAAAGAAGAAATGACTTGGGAAACTGAGGACGACATGAAATCCAAATACCCTTATTTGTTCCAGGCTTAGTCTCAATTATGCAGTTAAGGTAAAAATATTGATTTAATTGTTGTTTTATGCTTTACGTTGCATGTATTGTTCAGTTGATTACAATTTTGGTGATGAAAGAATTGTTGTGATGTGATATAAGATATCTATACTGGACTTTTCTGTGTTTCAGGATTTTTGGATAGTTCGTATTACAAGGGAGGCTCTGCCAAAATTTTTCCTGAATAATAGTCCTAAAAGAGTTAAACTCCTGTAAATCAAGTACACATTCGAGGACGAATTTTCCTAAGGGCGGGAGGATGTAACACCCCGTAAAAATTAATGAATAGTAAGAGTACGCGTGAATTTGAGATAAATAAAGGGAGTACGATGGGTGTACAGAAGCCTCGGAAGTCAGGTCGAGCGAGGCCAGTCCGCATAGGGCCAGCACGACACGCCAGCCGGCAGGACACCAACCAACGCGGCGCGCCAGCACACTAGCGCAATGCCAGGCGCGACGCAGGGCATCCTTGGCGCGATACGGGGCCTTCTTGGTGCGTCCGGCGGCGCGGGGTGCCCCCCTGCCACCGCCCTATTCCATATCACCAGACTTTTACTTCAATTTAAGTTAGTTTCCATTTTCCATTCGGCCAGTGAAGAAAAAATGAAGGGAATAACATAATTTTAAGCCCGTTTAAGCTACGAAACACCGTCCAAATTCAAATTAACTTTAGGTATCAAAGTTTAAGGCTACAGGGAGCATTACTACGGAGTTATTTTCTGAGAATTCGCCCGGAAAATCGTAACTCCGCCGAGCTAAATTTGTCAGAATAGCTCCAAACTAATTACCATGCGATCATAGGCTTCAAGTGACATTTCTCCCTTCTGGACTTTTGAGAAATTATGAGTTTTTGACGTGTTTCATTAAGTTGAAATATAGTTAATATTTATATATAAAGCTACCATTTTTGCCAAATTTAGTATTGAAATTAGTTTCATCTCCCAGTAGTATGATTTCAATTGAGAAGAGTTGTTGAATATAATACGATACTCGCCAATTAAGCAGAAATCATCAATCAAGGTATGTTAAAGGGCGAATCCCTTGTCAAGTTAGTTTCTTCAATATCTGCTTTCAGTTTAAATCCCGATGAAATACTGCTTGAGCATATTTATTACTAGCTGTTGTTATTAGCGAGAACCAGCATTCCATGTTTAGTTTGGGATTGAATATGCCCTGTATAGCCTTTCATAACCAACCCCAAGGTTACTAGGTGTGTCGACGCCTGCGAGGCTAGATGACGTCGCTACGAGCGATATTCCGTCGTGAGGGATGAAGATGAGGTCTTAGGTCCTCTTTGTACATTCTATGGCTGAAAAGCTACTCTTATGCCATATATTTTCACCCCGTCGAGTTCAGTACCCGGGGTATAGACAATAGAGTCCACCGGGACTTAGCACAGCTATAGTTCGGGGCTGAGCAGGCTCAGTTCAGACCCGAGAGGACCGGTAGGAAGGCTATAGTTATTAGTTGACTTCAGTGTGACCTTGTAGGGTATATAGATTAAAATTAACGCTTACCGGGCTTATGGGGGCCCAGTGGGTTATTTTATATTGATTGTACCTTCTGTCTTATGGGGCCAAATGAGTTCTTGTTTGCACTATTTATTGGTAAATTAGACATCAGGAAGGTAAGTATTTAGGTTGCATTTCCATCTCTTTCATTCAGTTGCTTTCAGCTTTATTTTAAGTTTTATTCAATCAGTTTCAGTTATTTCCTTACATGTCGGTACATATTGTACTACTTTGCCCATCCATGAGGCGCTGCATTACTTTCCTGCAGGTGTGTGGTTAGATGAGGAGTTTCTCCCTCCCTCTTAGCCTTCAGCTAGGATTGTCAAATATCAGCTCCCTTTCCTCCGGAGCTTGTAGATAGAAGGTTTACTTCTTTTGATTGTACAATTTTGGGTAGGCCGAGGCCACATCCCGGAGCCATCATATTACTCCTAGAGGCTTGCAGATTTTTCTATTTCCCTTTGGTTTGATATTGGTGTTCGTGTGAGGCCCATATGTGTTTTAGTTTATGTATTATTTGTCCATGTGGGGCCTTGCTTAGCTGTCAGTTAGCGGACTTGTCGGCCATAGCTTAGTTTAGCACTAGATTTACTTTACATTCATAACTAGACATCATGGTGGTCTTATTGGCCCGCATAGGATTCCCTGTTATTGCTTGTTTCTGGTTAGCTGTTTTCCTTTACAGGTGGCTATAAGTCCTTGTCGGAGGTTGTACAACCAAGATATAGCCCGTTGTTTTTATTTGGAGAGTAAGCCCGCACCAGGAGAGCACATGCTTAGTTAAATCAGTTCAGATCCTAGTAGGGCGCAGGTGTCGGTCGTGCCTCCCCAAGGTGGGGCGTGACAATTAGACCACACAATTATGAGGTATTTATTTGATATTAAAGATGTTGTGCCTAGATTGATGCTTTGGATTCTCTTATTGCGAATTATTTAACTTGAGATTTGGGACCGGTGATATACAGAAAATAGGTTGTTGATCAGCTATCTATATTGCATAATAAGGGCCATATTGATGAGAAATTATTTATAAAGTAAATATTCTCAGACAAGCAACTATTGGTTATGACTAGAAGAGCGTCGTACTGCATGCTAACTATGTCAATTTCACTATGAGCAGGATAGTGCCTCCAAACTTTTCCTACAATGCAAAGGAAATGCTTCTTTCATGAAGTAGATTTTTACATGTAGAATGATCCCTTTCAATACAAGTAGTATGAAAATCAATTGTTAAGACAGTAAATTCTAAAAAATGAGACTATGAAAATTCTCTATTTGCACCATGCGTCAGTGTATAGTGGCCACCATGGGGTTGACAAGAATTCTTCCAAAGTGATCCAATAGAGGTTCTACTCACTCTTTAAAGATGAACACGCCTTTGTTAGAGGCTGTGACAAATGCTAGAGAATGGGAACTACTATACGAAAATATTAAATGACATAGAATGCCATTCTAAAGGAGAGATTTTCTATATGTAGGGGATTAACTTTATGGGACAATGTCTTACTCGTAAAACAATTCTACTACATGTCTAGAAGGGCTAAGGCAGTTGCTCTTATAACTAATAACACAAAAGTATTGATCAAATTTGTACATAAAAATATCTTCACTTGATTTGGGACTGCGAGCTTTGATTGTGATGGAGGTACATATTATTTTTAACAAATTGATGGAGTAGAGATAGAGTAAATATGGTGTAAGGCACAAGGTAGCTACAATATATTAGCCATAGACTAGTGGTCAAGTGGAGTTGTCGAGTAGAGACACAAAGAAGATTCTAGAAAAGTCGGTGAATGCTAACAAGAAAGATTGGCTGTGAGGCTAGATAAGTGCTTTTGGGAATACAAAACTACATATAAAAATGACATATGTGCCTCTCCTTACAAACTAATTTTTGGGAAGGAAGGTAAGTTGCATGTAGAGCTGGAGCATAAAACATATCATGTAATGAAGAAACTTAGTTTTGATATGGAAACCACTGGAAACAAGAAATTATTGCAGTTGAATGAGATGGATGGATTCAAACTGCATGTATATGAGAATGTGAAGTTATAAAAAGACAAAACAAATATCATGATAAGCACATATAGAAATGCAATAGTTGAGTTTACATTTGTAAGTGTTATTCCTTCTAGAGCAGTTCAGTTGCGGCCCCAAGATGAGGAACAAACATTCTTAATAAATAGAAGAAAAAAAGTAAATTACTATTTAGGTGGTGAAATGATCAAAAATAGACCTATCTTTATCTAAATGATTTGTGAGGAGGAAGCATTATTAGGCGGTGAAATTGGTCAACAATAGATCTTTGTTTATCTAAATGATTTGTGAGGAGGAGCCTACATCGTTTCATAATTGTAAATCATGCACTTTTTGGGAGGTCACCCGCAATCAACGATCAAAGATGTTTTTTTTTGTTTCTACTTTATTTGCTACTGTTCTTTATTATATTTATACATTGAGGACAAATTAAGTATGGGGTGGGAGAATAACTATTGTGCGCGGTCTTAGTATAAGTAGAAATAGAAGTATTAGTTAATGATCTCTACATAATTTTTCTTTGTGCGTTATTTTCTTTTCAAGAGGATGTAGCTTGAATTGAGTGATTTTTAACATAGATTTTTAGGAGTAATCGAGGTTGAGAGATAAAGGACCTTTGACTTAGTTGATATAATATACATAGGATTGAGCTAGAAGGAAACATTCATGTGACTGCTTAAGTATAAATGTGATAGCATTTTCAACACCTAAGCTCATGGTTGTGACTCCATACATAGCTCATGTCTTGTTTTGTAGTTTACTATGATCCTATATGTCTAAGAATATAACAAAACCAACTCGATTGAGAGTTTTTCCATATGTGGTGAGAACTTTATATAGTCCATATATTGCATCATAGTCTACTTTTTCACCATATTATTAAAGTAAAATAAAAAGTGATTGCTATGTTTAGAAGATAATGGTCCACTTTCTTTGATTAATTTTGAATATTTTATCCTGTTCAGATATTGTTTATCGCTTATTAGCCCCTTTAATGCAATATACATTTGTTTGGTAGCCATATTGTGTCTTGACCTGTTCCATTGAATTTTTAATTTTTGCACCGTGCACTCTTGGCAAACTGTGATTGAATAAACTATATTGAATAGATTGATTATAATAAAAAGGAATGATCTAGTATAAATGTGATCAATGATAAGATGCTAATGCTAAAGCATTCCTCACAAAAACAATGTGAAAATAAAAAGCAGAGAAAATGATAGAAAAGAAGAGAAATATTTGTTGATAGCAAGGAAACAAAAATAAAAGATAAAGACTTGAAGACATAACTAGTTGATAAGAGAGATAAGAATAAAATTAAGAGATGAAATAATGAATAGTAAAGGAAAGTGTAAGTTACTATCATATAGTTGTTAGACCCATCTCTCACCAACATTACAACCCGTTACAAGTCCTATTTGATTTTAAATGAGCATACTTACATTGGTAGAGATGTACAAAATGAAAAAGTCTGATTTTTAATGCATGCATTTGAATTGTTGTAAGTGTAATTATTGTTCTTTGATGTTATATCCTTAATTTACAATTTGATCTTTGAATAAGATGTGTGGACTATACGTACTATGGAGAAGGCACTTGTTTCACGAGGGATAAGTGATGTGATTAGACTTCTGTAGCAAAATAGGTGAGAAAGTTTAAATTAAATAAGATAGAGTCCATCCTTGAGGTTAGAAAGTTAGAAATGTGTTGTTCATGTGAGTTAAATTTTATATCTTGCATGATGATCAAGGAGTGTGATCGTTTAAAATTAAGAGATCCTAATTGTTGGTATCAACTGACTTGAGGTAGGTGATGATGTTGAGTACTAGTTGCTCAATAGTTTTGATTTTAGTGTGTAGACTGTAGGAACAGAAAGATTTAAGTGTGAGGTGGTGATCAAAAGGCTAGAGTACATATTTTTAGTTCATCTCATATTTAGATTGCTTTGGCTTGTGTTTAAGTACATTTTATTCCCTCTCATCTAAACTCGGTAACATAACATGAATAACTATTTGTAACACTATAAAAAGTCTCTAAGATCAAACCTTAGACTTGTAGCAGATTCAACAGAAAAATCTGCAAATTCCTCGGAACAACTCATTGTATGAGCCGTGGGTTGATGTCACGGGTCATAGGGAGAAGTCGTGGTTAGATTCTGAAATTCCAGCTTTCCAGACCATGATTCCACACCACTGAGTCATGGTGAGTGGGTGGGTATGATTCATTGTCATGAGTCATGGTCGAAGCCTGCAAGTCAACCTTGATGTGAGTCACAGTATGAGTCATTATATGGTGTGACAGTCGTACGATGGAGAATCAATGGAGTGGAAAGACTGTCCATTGACCATGAGTCACAGGACGACTCATGGTACCTAGTGACAAGTTGTTGTGAGGCCCGTAGTTTGAGAAACAGAAAACTGAAAAATTGACTGTAACAACGGGAGGAAATCACAAGTCGTTGTTTGGTGGTACAACTCATGGTGCCTGGCAGTCAGTTTTAATTATATTTTTAGGGTATTTTTATAAATGTCTAAGTTTCTAACTCTTAAGTGACGTCGTTTTGAATTTTAAAGTATTTTAAGGATTTAACATAGCCTAAGTCCTTATGCTCTCATAACTATATTAGATTTGAAATCCTCTTAAGATCAAGGCCAGGAGTTCCTCGTTTCTCTCCCAATCTTCTTGGATTTTCTAGGAACCAAGTTTAGGAGCCAGCTTTTCCAGCTATGTAGGATCATGAATGGGGTTCTTCCACCCTCATGCCCAATTTCTCCTCTAACTCATGAATTCAAGTCTCCAATCAAGTTTATTGAAAGTTCTAGGGTTTTACCCAATTTTCGTGAAATCTTTTATACTATCTCTATGGGTTTAATCCTCTCTTGTTTAAATTGATGTTTTATGGATATTTGTAAGTTGACTCCCAATTTACTCACGAATTCATGATTTAAGTTAATAAGTTTATGCCCTATTATGCACTATTTATGAAATTTAAGCTTATGAGTCTATGATTTCAAGTATGATGAAGTAAATTATGTTTTATGATCACAATGCATTATTTCACGACCCTTCATGGTGCCAGATTTTAGAGTATGATGATTTAGGAAGTATGCATGGCTTTTATGAATATTAAGTTTATGACCACTGTAACCTGGCCTTATGTTATGGCTAGTTCACGTATCTCAAGCATGTTAATGAATCTCATGATTTTAACTAGCCCATGTACTTCAAGTATGTTTCATGATTATAATAGAACACTATATATATTGGGAGTAGTATTTAACACCGAGTAAACTGGGGTTCCAACGCACCCAGATCTCAGAGAACTATGTGCTAATGCTTGGCTATGATAGGATCTCCACAAAAGTGTCTCTCGTGCCCACTGAATGATATCCACCTTTTTCATGGTTCTGCCACCACTTGGCGGTATGAACATCCTCCCGACTAGGGTTTACAAGTCAGGCTCCATGTATGCTCACGTGGGGTATATTGAATTATAAGTCTCATTTATTCTCATGCTTTCAGTTACTTATATTATGACTTTATGATATTATGTTTATAGTATATTTGACCCATTAATCAGTTTATGAGTTTTCTTATAGTTTCAAGCATGAAACACTATATAACCTTTATTCTAAACCTTGGGTCATTATGTGCATCTTATAGACAACATCATGAACATGAATACTTCATAAAATGGCTTTTAGCGTTTTGTCCCTGCTCTCATGTTCTATCTGATTCCCATTTATGATTTCAAACTATCAATTTCTAGCATGTTTTACTTACGCCCATACTCAGTACATTCAAAGTACTAATCGCATATTGTATGCTATATCGTCTCATGATATAAGTTCGGGTGATCCTTCTCAGTCCAGACGTTAGTTCGCGCTACTCAGACCAGCTCAGTTCTCAGTCTTGGTGAGTCCTCATCTTCCAAGGACAATTATCAGTTTATGCTTTATGCTTATGTCTTTTAGTTTTAGTCTTTAGCGAGCTAGTTGGGGTGTTTTCCATCAACTCATAAGATGTTTAGAGGCTTTTCCAGACCTTGCAAAGATGGTTTCCAGTGGTGTTGGTTCACGTTTGCGTTTATGTTGTTATGTTATGTAGACTTCTGCTTACGTCACGTGCATTTTTACTTCCCACTTAATTATATTTTTAAGTCATGCTATGTATGTGTCATGAGTTAGCTTGGAGTCATTCGTAGTTCTAGGTCCCATGTCTTGATACGGGTCTCCAACTCGGGTCGTGACACTATTTTATCAGAACAAGGCCCCAGCATATACTCACAGAAAACTAAAAATTAAATAAAAAACGAGGCCCCAAAGCAAGTGAGGCTCAACAAATAGCTGAATGTAGGAACTTGCACTTTGCAAGGATGCCTACTTGAGCATACAACCTGTGAAACTGTGTAATAGACATCCACAATAACGATCTTTAATTTTTACCTTTATTTTTCAGAAATTTTTATATGAAATAAATCATTTTGTAAAATGGAATAATTTTCTAGTAAATTTAATCTTATTTGATGAAAATTTTCAATTGTTATATAAAAAAGAGGATATTTTCAAAATTATACAAACTAATAAAAATATTACACTCACATAGCTATATTTTTAGTTATCACTCGCACAGCCCAAAAAAAGATTGCAACAGTATTTTGCCACAATACAACCTTGTAATCTTATACAATATTACACAATATATACAACATTATACATTTACTATAAATAATATTTTAATTTTAAAAAAATATACAAAAATATATAATAGTATATAAAAGGTGTTTATATACATTTTTACATGATTTTATAAATTATATAAATTTATACAAGATTATATTGATATATTATCAACTAACTACTATGAATAAATAGTTTATAAGAGGTGCTTATATGCATTTTTACCATAATACAAAATTACACTATTTATACAAAAGTTATGTTTGATCTCTATGAACTTCAACTACGAAACTCCATTCCAAATAGTTAAATTTTTCTAATGACTTTAAATTTTAATCCCAACTTTGAAATACTTCCGCAACTAACCACAATCATCAATTTATTAAAACTTTTAACAAATTCCAAAACTCATTTATAAGTTTTTAAACTTTTAAGAATTTCAACAATGGAGTTTAAATTATTTTTTTAGTTTTTTTAATTAATTTAATTCTATTAATTTTTGTGCATATATAAAATTTATTAATGTATTAATTTAATTGAAATTGGGATTTTTTTAAAATATGAAATTTATAATCACATTAAATATATTAGATATCAACAATATAATATCAATGTTATACGAATATATTTTTATAATGACGTATCTATAAAAATCGACACATATTCTTTTAAAAAAAAATAAATTTACACATAATATCTTCATATTGCAAAAATTATGAAAGGAAAAAAAAGAAACAGCAGAAAAAGGGAAAAAAAAAGAAAAAAGATTGAAGAAGCAGAAAAAAAAAAAAAAAAAGAAAAAAAGAAAAAGAACGAAGAAGTAGCAAGGAAAAGAAACAGAAGAAAAATGAAAGCGTGAAGAAACCAAAAAAAAAGCAATACAAAAAGGAAAAATAAAAAGAACAAAGAAAAGAAAAAAATGTAATTGCTAAAATAAATTAATGAAAAGAAATTAAAGATGACTAAAGAGATAACAAATAAAATAAAAAAATTAAAAAAATTAAAAAAATTAAAAAAATTAAAAAAATTAAAAATATTTTTAAATTTTAATTTTAATTCTACATATTTTGCTTTTTATGATTTTTTTTAAGTGTATATATTATTCATTTTCATTAGAAAGCTGACAATCTCGAGGAAATTAAATTCAGTAGACAATTACGAAGGTGGACATCAAACATGTAGTATTTATTAGAAGTTATAAATGCGCAACTATGCAGGTTCAAACGAATATCCAATTATTTTGACCTTAGATAAATAAATTATCACGTCGATTTAAATTATTACCATAGTTTCATACTTTAATTTTTTTTTTCATGCATAATTATTCCTCAAACTTTTATTTTAACAACATTCCATTATTTATTTTACAAAATCATTTCACTTGTGTACCAAAAAACTAGTAATAAGCCGTAAAGAACCACCCTATTTCAAGCCTTCATCAAATAAAGCCATTGATTCTGTTTTGCCTCAAGTTATCTAAACATCATGAACTTAAAAGTTTTATCAAGTTTAGAATTGTTTACACAATATAAAAGCATAAATATACAGGTACAATAATTTCACCAAATTGTTGCAGCTTGGAATTTTCAATTGAATAGGTACAACAGCAAACTATAGCATCATCATCCGAGTTAATTCTCATCAATGTCACCACCAAGTTCACCCAGATTTGAACAGAAGTACAGCTTTTGAATCAAATAGAAGTAGGAGGTAAGTGGTTGTTTCATGAGTCACATAAGAGCCTACAAGAGACAGCACACAAATATCACCCCAGTAATTACAAATGATTGTAAAATCAAGCTAGACAATTATAGTTAATCTTCATATTTGTGGAAGAATTAATAGGCAACACAAGTTTCATCCCCTCAAACTCTATAACCTGTCAGCATACCCACAAAAATATTAGTACGGCAAGCAGGAACGGGACTATCTTTCCATCTTCACATTGAAATGATTTGACCAAACCATGACAGCTAAATTTGGGTTTTGCAATGCTTAGACATTTCTTAGTATGACCAACACTACGCTGCATAATTTATCCTCCTCCACCCAATCATAACAAACAAACGAAAAAATTGAGGTTAATCATCTCAAAATAAGAGCTAGATCAGTCCGGATACTTGGCAGAGCTTTTATCACCATCAGACTCCAAAGTAATAGTCATAAATATTCTTAAAGTTCATCTGCCTTGATTTCACATGAAAGAAAGGTTAAACTGTCTAGCGCACAGAAGCTAAGCTTGGATAACTAAACCAGTAAACCTTAAACGGAAGTAAGAGGGATGCAACAAACAGTACAAAAATATTTCTTTACGGAATCCAACAAGCATGATAGATAGAAGGCATCTGATAGGTTGAAATGGCTTTGACATACCAACAGCACCTTACTTAAATTTGTAAAATCAGTTACTGACCATAGTTAACTAAGTCTCTCAAAGATTGAGAAAAACAAATATAGTATTCTTGCTTCTGCAATTGATGCTCACTTCTGCGTTTGTTCATTCCGGCTAATATCAACTTCCATGAAAAGTTCTATCAGTTTCCGTAAGACACTTTGATAGATTCTTTAACTGCAGATTTTTCACTCTAAACAAGCAGCGCTTCCAAGCACAGATGCGTTAGAAAGTTAACAAGGAAACAAAGGTTAAAAATCTATTCTTAGCATAGAAAACTGATGACTCGGTCAAAATAGCATAGATCAATAAATGAAAGAAGCAACTGTTAGTTTATTACAATTTAAAAATATATTTAAATTTTACAATGAGGTTTGTAAGCCCATTGTACTAGTGTACACATAGTTGTAATCTGTTGTTTCTTCAATGACTATTCTTCAAAAAAAAGGTAGGGAAACACAAGGCCGTGACACTTTCCATATGCTACTCCTTAAGTACAAACGAAATAAGATACTTGTTTAGACACATCGAACTAATTGCCATTGCATCATCCACCCTTTGTGCTTCTTTAAAAGGACAGTCAGATACAAAGCATCCCACATTCTGGGGTCCCTGGAAGAGTTGTACCTCAAGAGGTGTATTCTTGAACCATGTACCCTTGTTTTCCTTGAAAGCAGTCTCATAGTACCAATGCTTATCATTAACATTCATTCTTGCAAGATCATTTTCTAACCACAAGGCAATAGAGAGCATATTCTTTATATTAAGATCAAATAAGCACTAGTGCAACTTCATGAGCCTTCCTCTCCCACTTTTTCAAATATAAAATTTAGGCATTTACCTAATTAAGGCGATAAAATCCATTATGCAAATCTCACTTTTAATATACAATATTTTTATGACGGTGGTATTTGGCTTGTGATTATTTACAATTTACATCTCTAAACACAAGTACCAGAAAATTTGCTCACCAAGATTTAGGCAGATGAAATTATCTACTTCTTTTTGCCTCCACGAATTTGAACTTGAAAACTCATTGTTCTCTTACCTCTCTACAAGGATAAGACTGCAAATACACTGCCCTACTGGAAACTCTATTTGAAGTACACTAGGTATGTTGTTTTTGTTGCTGAGCTCATTGTTCTTCCGAATGTTTATAATATGAAAGATTAGAGATTATGACACTTTCTGGTTAAGTAACACCAAGAAAACAATGCGTTCCCCTCCATTCTAACTCCCTAGATAAGCTTTTTCATACGACCTTGAAAAGATCACCTAATAGAGGAAGATCAAATCCATCCACAAAAACCTTTTTTAATAAGGGTAGGTATTTGGCCAGCTTGTGCAAAACCTCATAGTAATTCACCTGGTATTTGATACTACTACTAGATAGGTATCTTATAACTCTATGAACAAGGTCACCTAATAGTACCTGTTTGATCCATCCACAAATTATCCAACTTGCATGAGTACTAATATGTGGGAAAACTCAAGACAACATTTTGTGAAGTGCTAGATCCACATCATTTCCAAACGCCATTGCATATCATCCCATCAGATCACGGGGATACAACAAATTAGTTTCCCTTAACATACAAATTTCAAAGCTATCAACCAATACTAGCACGAAAAGAAAGATTGATACCTTCTATAAAAGTTGCATTAAGTAAATCATGCAAAACTCTGACTTACCGATTTCCGACAATGCAATGCCAAGTAGGACCATTACTTCTTATCAAAACTCCTTCTTAATCTGTTCAGCTACATCCTTCTCTACATTATGCTTCTCAAATGCCTTAATCGCATATACAGGAAAGCAGGAAATCACATTAATTCATAGAAATACAACAGTATAACTCGGAGAAGAATACATAAGCAAATAATCAAAAACGATGGCTGTAATCTGAAAAGCAGAGAGAATATATACAGCAATAGCAATGTCGACGGCCTCCTTTTGGACATCAGGTTTCATATCGGCACTCTTGATGGTAACTTTTTTACCGGTAGGAGAAGGAACAGAACCTGAAATTCTCCGATCATCAGGTAGAAGCAGCCGCCGGAGCTCCTCCTCCAGAAGCTCCGGTTCTTTTTCGCGTCTTCGCTCATGTCTTCAGCTCTATATCTGGTTTGACCGTCAAAACCCTTCGCCGGAACTGTAGAACAGCCCCTCTCTGACGGTGGTTGGTGGTATGAAATGAGTAAGAAAGAGAGGGAGGTGGGGAGTGGGGGAGGGTGAATGGATGTGTGTGGTCTTTCTGATTTCAAGAGATTGTCCTTGGGGTAAGTTCCTTTTATTTTTGCTTTACGACAGGGAAGAATTGCTTTCAGTTGGTGAAAGGGAGTGTTAAAGAGTACGAATTTAACTTTATTACTGTCACACTGTTCTATTGTCCTCCACTTCCCTTTGTTTTGAATCTAATTTTCACTTAGTACAATTTAAAATTTATTGCTATTTTACATGTATTAAAAATACAACAAATCAAAATTTTCATGATAAAGTTTTGGATAAATCATAGTAAAAATAATCAACTCTTTCTAATATTATTCTCAATTTATATTATATTTTTTGTTTGTCGAGCATCAATTTATTAATATTCAAAGCTAGATTAAATAAAATTAATTTTAATATTTTAAAATAACAAAATAAATAAAAATATTTTTAATTTTATATTTGTGTTTTTTTATGTTTTTATTAATATTTTTAAATCTCAAAAAATGAAGAGTATTACATAAGTGAGGTGAAGAAAGCACTAATGTTATTTTTTTTTTAACAAATAATATTAGTTGAAGTGGGAGTTACCTGTGTTGAAGAAGACGGGGGAACTAGAATTCTAGGCCTATGTACAAAGATATTCATTGCAAAGAGGAAGAGAAAAATACAAGTGAGAGGAAGATCTAGAGTGGTTAAAAGAAGACAAAGAAATTATTCAGATGACATCAGTAATTTTATGATGGCTTGTGTGCTTCTAAGAGGATGTTTTTATAGTCCAAAAAGTCAAATCATTATTTTAATGTGAAATAACTACATGTTTAGCACTAAAAAGACTATCTAGTAGCATATGCCTATGCTCTAAGGCCAAAACTCAAGGCTAATTAGAAATGGTTGGTGCAAGGCTCGAGGTTGATAGTTGATATCTTCAAGGATCATTATAAGGATGCCTCAGCTAGTTTTCGAGTAGAGGTCCATCGAGCTTCCCGATTATGGAGCAACCTAGGTCTCCACAATGCACACTTTTCTTTGAGCCATATCGAGAATGATTCCTCCAAATTTCATGGGTCATAATCATTGTTTGTCGGTTCTAGTTCTTCCTATATGTCCATGGTTTGATTGGTTCCTTTTACTAGACGCAGTTTTTTCCCATACAAATAGCTTCCCACTTTCTCAATACCTAATGAAATGCATGTCTGAAAAGTGGAAGAGATGTTGCTAGCCTGTCGGCATATTATGTGCTAGCTCGATTTCTTTGGCTGTCGATGTTGGATGTCGTAATAACCGCTTTTAATAGGGCATCCTGTGCTTGTTGCCTTATTAAAAATCTTATTGAAAAAATCCATTCAGAAAAAAAACTTTGGTCAAGAAAATAATACAATATACGTTTTCGGTCTTCTGAAAATCATGTTGCTGATGCATAATAGCCCATTGATATAGGCTCTCTTCTTAAGGTCTGTGTTTTTTGTTGTGTCATGTTCCTTGTTACGCGTCAATTTTAAAAAAAAATTCATAACTTGATGCCAGTTTATTTTGAAAAACAGAGTCTCCACTTAATTTTAAAAAATTTAAGAAACCATTAAAAGGTAATTAACAATAAAGAAATTATTTTGAAAATCAGAGTTGGAGTAAGGGTTCAAATTAATTTTTTTTTTTTAAGAAAGTGTTATGCATTTAGAATTTTCCTGGTATGGGTCCCAACGGCTTTGAAAATTCTGGCTGATTTTGAAAATTCTTTCAGTTACTTTTAGGAAAGCTCTTGAACAAAATGAGTATGGTATTTTATTAATTATCCATTCTTTTGAATGTCTAATTTTTAAAAAATCTTTAGATATTATCTACTCTTGAGACTTTGGACTAAACCAAAACTAATCCAACTTCACAAATGTGGATTAAGCTAACCATTGACCATAAAAAATTTTGATTGGTCTTGAAGCTTAACACTTACTTGAATAACTTGTTTTTTTATAAATGCCAAAATATGTTTTAAAATCTATTCCCAGATATTTCTGTGGTGCAAAAACATAGAATTAAACAATAAATAAACAAATATAAGATCTACTCCTTTGGGGGAAATTCACTTAAATTAAATGTTAGTACCAGTTAGACGAAGAACATGTAATAATAAAATGAAATAAAATAATAATATTAATAATAAATAATAATTTAAAAAAAGACAGAGATAGATTCAGGCTTTGGGCCCAAATCTTTTAATTAGGCTAATTTTCAGTTTTTGTTCACTTGGACTGGAGGTGGGCCTGCTGCTTCCTGAAGTTTGGGTTTTCAACCTAATTCGATTATTTCTAAAGCCAGTAGCCTGCTGGCCCAATTTATTAATTGTTTTTTTTTTTTTCTGCTGTGTTTTGCTATTTCAAAGGGTGTGGGCTTTTCAATATTAGCTTCCCTTTCTGGATGTATTGAGAAGTTGTGTTGGGTGTAATCAGCACGCAATGTAGACAGCAAATTTGAACAGCGAACAAACCCAAAGAATCAAAATGTGCTAAATTGGATTTCAGCCCAACATAGACTATATAAGGAAAGTGAGTCCATACAGACTCAATGATAACTTGGATCGGAGCAGCGACTGGGGTGATAAGTTGAGAAGGGCAACTTCACACAAATTTCTCCAACTTACACTCCCAAGAGGTAGGAAAAAAAATTTAAAACTCAACTCCGAGAAAATTTAACTTTTTGCCAGAATAGAAAATTCCTAGTCTCAGTTTATAAGACGACAATTCTCAGATAATAATGAAAATTTTTCATGCCCTTTAATAGTGAAAATGAGGGGCTTTATATAGAACCAAAATCCCTTTAAAGGTTTCCCAACCGATGTGGGAAAAAATGGGATTTCAAGAATCCCTCAAGAATGTTGTAAGACAAAATGTGTAGAATTCATACAGATTTCCAAAAAAGAAAAAAGGAAAAAAATAGAAAGAGATAATACCTCAAGATATTGTCGAGGTTCTTCCACAAGGTGATAATGGTATGCTCATTTACAGGCACACCTTCAATATGCAGGCACAGAAAAAAATAATTTTGGCGATGTGGGAGAAAGGTGTAAGGATCTAGGTCAGGGTGTGTAGCGGCTGCTTGCTGAGAGTGAAAGAGATAGTAGGGTGTGTTTGGTGCATCTTCTGGGAGGTGAGAAAGGGTAAGATTTGGGGTGATTAAAGGGGTTATAAGCCAGGTTAAGGGCTATTCAGATTAAGGCTATTTGATTTTAGGAGAACATTTGGTTGATTTTTAGCATAATTATGTGTAAGAAGAGAACTGAACACTGGGTATACATATGGTCATATACTGCAAAAATAGCCAAAAAAAGTTTACGTTATTAACTAAATTGACTCAAGTGATTAAAATTAACATAGTTCAAATAAAATTTGAGGTAAATTATTTGTCCTAATTATCTAACCACGATTCTTAACTTAATAGAATAAAATAATTATTTCTCAAAGGCTAGTACCAACATATAAATTGACCTTCCTGATTTGATAAAAAAGTTAAAATGAAGTACAGCTTAGACAAAACTTATTTGTGAAAGAGACTGACGTGACTTTGGGGAAATGAATAAAATACTTTAAAAAATATATAAAATTAAAAAAACAAAAAAAACATTTGAGATAGTCAGTTATATGAAATTGGAAATTAAATTATGATTGAAATAAATTAAAAATATTTTTATTTTTATATAATTATTCTCCATTTGCACTTGAAGAAACTTAAATAATTATTTAGGACCATGGGGGATCAATATTGAGTTTCAACAACTGCTCCTTTCTCTGTCTAGGGATGATGGAAAGAAGGCACGGGGGAAGAAAATTAACAAATTTAATTTTGTCCGACCGCAATTCACCTCTGAAAAAATAGCACGATTTAAATGAATCATGGTTTGGATCAATATCAGTTTCTTACATATCTCAGGTTGCATGAGACTTTAGGCCACATAGTTCAAAATTCTTGATTTATGCACGATTTTAAAGACTTCAAAGTTATTCTAGTGTCAAACTATGGGAGACTGAAAAACTTTAAATGCGAGGAATAAGAGAATCGCTTGGAATACAACCAATATTTCCACATCAAGCTCGTCTATATATCTCTCAAAAAAATTCCAAATCAAACTATTTGTAGTTCGACTCAATCGAGTTGAAAGGTATCTTTTATGTCATTAATCTTTGTAGCTTAGGATAAATGAAAAATAAATCGAAACGGAAAGAGGCTCATAACCTCTCAATCACAAATATACTTCACACTCATAAATAAAAATTTACGAACATAGTTTCAAACTCTGGGTGCATTGTCGCGATTTGAAAAATATTGAATGTGCTCTAAGGTGAGTTTAGAGAATACCTGGATGCAAAAAACTGAAAAATACCAAAAACAAAAAACCCATGCTTTCCACAAGGGTGTGAGTTTGAATATGGTGAAATTCAATCCTCAACTCGTGTCCAAAGAGTCTGATATTCCTCTTCGAGAGCTACTGCCCCAATTTGCTTCTAAGAAAAGTTCCACGTTGCTCTGCATACACCTAAATTCTCATAAAATATGATTTTGTTGGATATCAACATGCTTGTATTTCGTTTGAACCCTCAGTCTACTATCTAGAATGACGGCGGCAGCCTTTATGATTAGGAAGATATCATTCTCTATAGTTATCTTGACTTCTTAGCAAAATGACCATATTCATTATTAGGCCAAATAATGAGCCTTTCAGCAATAAACGTCGTCCTTTACTGGTACTCAATATGAGAAACAAATATGAACGTCATCCTTTATTGGTATTAGACGTGAATGAATGCATGAACGTCGTCATCTATCGGTATTCGACGTGATAGTCCGTTGGCGAGGACATTGATGAAAGTTGCCTCCCTTTGGTATTCAGCATGATTTTAGGTGCCTTTGGCCTTTTCTCAACAATAAACATTGTCCTCTATCGATATTCAACGAGATAAATTGATCATCGTCCTCCACCGATATTCAACATGATGAATTCATGATCACATGAATATTATCCTTTATCGGTATTAGTTGTGATGACCCATTAGTAGGATATTGATAAAATTCAGCCTCCACTGGTATTCAATACTATTTTAGGTACCTTTGGCCTTTTTCGGCAATAAACGTTGTCCTCTGTCAATATTCAACGTTATAAATTGATCATTTCCTCCACTATTCAATTTGATGAATGCATGAACATCGTCCTCTGCTCCGGTATTCGGCGTGATGTCAGTAGTAGGATGATGAAAGTCAAACTCCACCAATACTCGACATGATTTTAGGTACCTTTGGCCTTTTTCAGCAATAAATATTATCCTCTTGCGATATTCAAAGTGATAAATTGATCATCATCCTTCACCGATATTCGACATGATGAATGCATAAATGTGCGTCCTCAACGATATTTGACATGAATAACTATATGAACGTCTTCCTCTATCGGTATTCGGCATGTTAGTCCATTGACAGGACAATGATGAATGTCGGTCTCCACTAGTATTTAACGTGATGGTTCATCGATATGATCGTGTTGAACATCGACCTCTATCGATATTCAACATGATTGATAAATATCATGAACGTCAGTCTCCACCGATATCAACGTGATTGATAAAAATGATGAACGCCGGCCTTCATCGATATTTGACATGATTGATAAATATGATAATGTCGACGCCTTCGCGACTCCGGCGTGATTGATAAATTTGATGAACGCCGGTCTCCAACGATATTCGCGTGATTTAATAAATATGATGAATGTCGGCCTCCATGTTATTCGATATTTAAATATGATCTTTGGCCCGCAGTAACATCTGGTACTCCAACTGATACTTTGGAAAGTACTATACTATCCTTTGTTGAAAAATTTGACTTTTAGAAGTGGGGCCCATGCCTAATTTTGAAATAATCTCTTAATTAGAAAAATAAAGTATATATTTCTAATGATCATTGGATAACTTGCATCACGAAAAATCATCAATTTAGAGCACTCATTCATATCGATTTTAAAATCGCCTTGTTCTTTGTTTGTCTGCTTCAACATTTTCTCATCTTCATTTGCTCAAATAGAGGAATGAGTAAATAATACATAAAAATTCTCCAGTTGTTTCACGTCAGTCTGCATCAATAGAAAAATTATTAATTTTTCATGAAACTGATATATGTTGACTTCTTCATATTGCCTTGTTCCTTGTCTTGTCGACCTCGGGTATTTGCTCGATCTTTCAAATCTCGATTGATGGAAGTCAAACTATATATGTAAATAAAATATTTTATATACTTATATGAAAGCTTTTTAAAAGATAACATTTTCAAAAAATTCTGGCAATAGTCATGACATACACGATTCACTAAACGTCCTCCGATTCATGACTTGATAGACGACTTGTTGGAAAATTGTTGAGGGTCTCCAAAGACTCTGTTGTAATTGATGCGTACTATCTTCTAACGTTATGGAAATTTTGAGATCTTCCTAAAAAATTCTACCCCAGTTACAAGCATTAAATCAATCTCATTTAGTCAACAAGCGAAAATGACATCTTGTAGAATTTTGAGATCCTTCTCAAAGTTCTACCCAGGATGCAATTCTGAAATAATCTTTAGACTTGTCTTAAGAAAACACTTTCTGTCTTGTGGAAATTTTGAGATCCTCTCAAAACTATCTCAGTTTCCATCATGCAGGAAATGAAACTCTTATGAGGAATATGACCAAACTGGTGTGGCTCCTACGTATCACGTTGAGGCGGGAATCAGGTCAAATGTAGTTCCAATTACAAAGAAAACACTTGAAATTTGATAAGGATATGACCGAGGCCTAAATGGGTCGCCTACATATCTCATCGAGGTAGGAATCATGCCAAAGGTAGTTCATGTTATAAAGGTAATGATTCTACAATACAGAGCAATAATAATTATAAACCTATATGCAATTACAAGGAAGACATGAAAACGCAAAAGAATCTTCAAATATAATATCTCTTGACAACATCTGAACTGATAGCTTTTGGGCTCACTTAACCATTCTTCTTAGATAAAACCCAAAGCTACCCTAACAATACCCATATGAATGATGTAAGGTCCTTGCCAGTTTAGGGAAAATTTACCTTTATACTCATCCTAATTAGGAAATATCGTTTCATCGCAACTGTCCTACCTCAAAGTTTTGAACTCTTACTCTTTTGTTAAAAGCACGAGTCTTTCTTCCCCAGTACAATTGGCCAAGACATACAACATTTTACCTCTTTCATCAATCATTTATAGTTGTTCATATTGATTATAGACCCACTCAGCATCATCTAACTCAACTTCTTAGATGATCCTCAACAAGAGTATCTCAACCTCGGCGGTGTCACTAACTTCTATTCCATACACCAATATGTAGGGAGTCGCTCTTGTTGAAATACAAACTATTGTGCGATAACCCGAAGTCAAGCATGACAACTTTTCATACCAAGATTGATCATTATCAATTATCTTTCTCAATATCCTCTTGATGTTCTTGTTGGCAGCTCTACAACTCAATTCATCTGAGGATGGTAGGCAGTTGAATTCCAATGAGAAATCTTGAATTGCTCTTTATCCTTTATTAGATGCTTGTTCAAATTTGCTCCATTGTTTGTAACAATGGATTCTGGCACTCAAGCATATTATATTCCTATGAAAAAGAGTCGGCTACTACAACTACCGTCATTGACTTATAAGAGACATCTTCAACCTATTTAGTAAATAATCAGTAGCAACTAAGTGAATCTATGTCCATTAGGGGCAGCTGGCTTTATAGGACCAATAATATCCATACCCATACTGCAAAAGGCCAAGAGTGAGTTCATCATATGCAATTCATTGGGAGGAAATCGTATTGATCTCATGTATTTGGCATTGATGACATTTCTAAATGAAATATCTTTAATCATTCTCCATGGTCATCCAAAAATATTCAACTTGTAGGATCGTTCTTGCCAAAGGAGTGAAACCATTTATATACAGTGCATACTCTATCATACTGCACTTCCTCAAGTAACTTTGTAGCTACGACATCCACATATCTTAACAAACCCAAGTCTGGAGTCCTCCCCATACAAGATTTTCCTACTCACGAAGAAATTGTTGCACATCCGATGAATTGTCTTGTTTTGATTACTTGTAACATTTTTTCGGATACACTCCACTTTTCCAAATACTGATTTTATCTATATACCATGGCTTTCTTCTAGTTCTACTTCTACTTGTGAGTAGTAGGTTGGAGTGTTCCTTGAGACTTATTTCCAACAGATCAATGTAATTCTTGTTCGGATATTGTATCATGGATGAAGTAGTGGCAAGGGCACCCAGTGAATTCATTTGCACCCTTGGAGAATGTTTGAATTCAATCTTCTTGAACCTTTACACAACCTTTGAACCAAATGCATGTAAGGCAAGATTTTGGTATTCTTTGTTGTCCATTCCCACTGAACCTGTTGATGATTAGCAAATGGATAGCCAACCACCAATAATTCTGAACATTCATATCGAGCCAACTTGATTTCAGGATAGGAATCATATTTAGCCATGTTGTTGGTGTATGGAAGTCAAAGATTGACCATCACCGGGTAGAAGTGATATTGATTTCTTCATACCGCTCCAATTCTAAAACCCTTGAAGTTCACTACACCATCGAAGAATACTCTCCAACTTGGATGAAACTGCAATGTCTTCTCCCATAGACATTACTTCTTCATTTGGAAAGTAAGTCACAGAGGTTTATATTCTTTGTCACGGATTCTCCATAAGATGGTCATCTAGGCCTTGCTGATGTATGCAGTGGCCATATGTTAGGTCAAACTCACTTAGAAACATATTCCACTTTTCCAACTTCCAGTCGGCATTAGTTTCTGAAATATACTACAAAGGATCCATCTTGGAAATGAGATGAGTAGTGTATGCTGATAAATAATGTCTCAAATTTTTGAGCAATCCATGTAAATTCACAATAAGTTTTCAATAGGTATAACAAGCCTCATATGAGTGTAAGAAATTATGCTCAAATAATAAATTGCTAGTTCTCTTCTTCCTAATTCATCATTCGCCCTAATACGCATCCAAATGCGTGGTCTTATATGAATAAGTGTAGCAATAAAGGACTCTTTTCGCGTGTGGTACCAATAATGGAGGCTTGGAAAGATAACCCTTGATAATGTCTAAATCGTTTTGACACTCTTCAATCTATTCAGTCGGCACATCTTTCTTCAATAGCTTGAGTATAGATTGATCATGGTCAATTGTGCTATGGATCGAATGATGTAATTGAGTCTCCCTAGGAAACTCTTACCTCTTTCTTAGTCTTTGGAGGAGGAAACCATTGAATAGCTTTGATCTTAGAGGGTCGAGATCAATACCTCATATACTTACTACAAAACCTAACAAGTGATCTTGTACATAATTATATGCCCAAAGACTATTTTATACCCATGTTTCAGCTATGTTTATATCTTAATTTAAGAATAATCTCATGTATTTTGTATAATTTGTGGCCATGGACTAACAAATATGATTATCTCTCTTTGTAGGTTGAAATTTCCAATGTATGGAGCTCAATGTGAAGATAATGGTCCTAATCTTGAAGATAAATATCAAGGGACGGATTATGGATGGTGAGACAAGCTAAAAAGGACATTTGGAGTCAATTCCGTGCCACGGAGAAGCATTGGGGTGTTCAACAACATGTCATAGAGCAAAGGTGATTTATATGAACAGGGCTACCAAAACAGTGAGCATCCGTGATAGCAGAGTGTCACAGAGGTAAATCTCCGCGATAGCCAGTATGTCACGGAGGCAAATCTCCGCAATGGACATCATGGCACGGAGTTGTTTCACCGCTGGCCAAATTTTGCATTTTCCATCTTATTATAAATTGAACCCTTAACTTCTAAAAATTATTTATCACGGAAATATTTTGGGAGAGTAGAGAGGTGTGAAGAACATCACCTAAGTTCAAAATTGTCATTCTATTTTAATCATTCTTATAAGTACGTTACTTTAATTATGCTTTTGAGTAATTTTACGAACATGAGTGGCTAAAACTCTTCCTATAGGGTTGAGGCCACATGATATGATTATAAATGCATGAATTCTTCTTTGGTTTAAGTTTTTAGTTGTTGTTTTGTCTTACATTCTTAATTATGTTTTATGCTTGATCACCATGAAATAAACTCGTTAGAAGTTTAGGTAAAAGGCTGGAAAGAGGTAACCCTAGGGTAGAGAACACAAGAATGCAGGGAGCACGTTCTTGTCTTTACAATAGTATTCATAGTTAGGATAAGATTATACCTAATTTTGTTTGCTTGAGATTTAATAAAATGGGATGAGCTAGAAACCAACTTACAATTATCACATCACCGCTCATAAAGTAGTTGTGAAGCTAAGTCATGTTAAATGATTAGAGATGCCAGTCCATAATCAAGGGCACAAACCCATAAACATCAACGTAGTTAGAATTTCTCCGCAGTGGGGACGTCACAATTCCCGCTCAACGATGTAGGTGTGGGGGCTAGTTTGTTGTGTTTTAGAGGCTCGAGAGACCATGAACACTACATGTTAACACTGTGAGACAACAACTGAAGTTTTCATACTTGAACCATTGTGAATTGTAGCATTGCATGATTATCAGGCATTAACTCTAGTTGCTTCTTGTATTGTTTCCTGATTATCTTGTGATCACCCCTATATTTAATTACAATTATCCAAAACCTCTTAAATCAACACTTTAAATTAATGCTTGAACTTTAATATTCACTGAATTAGTTCAGTCCCTGTAATTTCAACATCCGGCTCTTAAAGGACCCTGTATTACTTGTACGACTGCGTGTGCTTGCGTGTGCACTGGGGCGCGATAAGTTTTGGCACCGTTGCCAAGAGGCTGGCAAAATTGATGAATTTTTTTGTGTAAGTGTATAATTTTCTAAGTTTGAAAAAATATTTATTGATTTTAGATTTCTTTTATATTTATTTTTAGTTTTGATACCCACTTGACATAACATCATAGGGCCCACAAATGGGTTGAATGGAGGATACTCATATTCGGTGAGTCCTGTCTGAATTGTGAGGACCCCACTTGTGAAAACATTGTCCTACTTGCAATTTATGTGGTGGTCAGGTTGGCCATTGGAGTGGTTGTCCAAACTCTTATGCCCCTGCCCCAAGCCCCTACTATGATCCTTCTATTGTTTTTGATGAGTTCAGAAATGATGAAAATGAGGACTTGGAACACCAAGCTCAGATAGAAAACATGTTCAAACAGGTCCTTGATCAGATAGAAGTGATGAGGGAGCAGATGGAGGTAATGTGATTTCAGAGTAAGGAAAATGGAGAGGCCTTAGAAATGATAAGAGCCATGTTCCTGGAGTTGATGGCGAGACTGAAGTTTCATTTATTTGCAAATGCGGTCTTAGCCAATACTCAAGAGGACTGTTGTTACACCACGTAAATTCTCAACATGTAGATGGCTATTCGCATGTTGGTTAGAGTTTTAGAATGCATACATGCTAGAAAAGGCCCGGGGAAAGACGACAAAGCGCCAAGTCGGGCGCATCGCAAGGCAAAATGCGACTTATAAATCGCATTCCATGAATCGACTTATAGGTCCCAACTAACAACAAACCCCCAACTGGTTTATTTCATAACATTTCATAATTTCAGAGAACGCAGGGAAACAGAGAGGATAGAGGTTATTCAGAGATTCTAGTTATGATGTTTATATTCGGTTATGATCGAGTTTGCTTTGCATACTCGGTACCGGTGGTACTGACGCCCGTTTAGGCGTTGCATTACTGCTTGCAGGTACTCATAGACGAGCCGATCCCTCGTGATTCCAGCTTCAACTCATAGAGTCATCGGCTCCTGTCATCCGGAGCCTGATATTCGAAGGTGTAGTTCATTTTCTTTTATTGTATAGTACGGGCAGAGTCGGGGCCCTGTCCCGGCCATCTTATAAGTATTCATAGAGGCTTGCAGATTGTGTATATATATCTCCTTGTGGTTAGTTGTGCCGGTCGTGTGGGTCGAGCATTTGTTTAGCTGTTTAGTGTTGTTGATTGTGTTGGTCGTGTAGGGCGTATTCGATAGTAGTGGTGACCTTTCCGGTCACGTAGATGTTCAGTATTCATCATATTGAGTTAGAATAACTGACAGCATGGTGTCCTTTTCGGCCCGCATAGGTTTCCCTATATGAGTAGGATTCTAGTTAGTGATGTTACAGGACAGGTGGCTATAGGCCCGATCCGTCGGAGGCTATATTCTGACCATTATATAGCTCGTTGATTCTATGAATCTGAGTTAGAGCCAGCCAGGCACCAGATGTGCTTAGGCTCAGTAGTCTATGAGTACAGGTCCTAATAGGGCACTAGGTTGCCAGTCCTTACCCCCCCAAGGCGGAGCGTGACAAACTTAGTATCAGAAGGTCGTGTCGGGGAATGCAAGCCGTACTAAGTAGAGTCTTGTCTATGGATGTAGTGTGCACCACATACTATAGAGCGAGGAGGCGCAAGACATAATAGGATGGTTACTCTTTCTTCATATTTAGTCGTGCCATAGAACAATATAATATAGGGTCGAGTTCTTAAACTTACCATATTCTTTGAATACAGATACAAGTCAGACCAGCGATATCCTATTCTAGGCAGTAGATCAGATATAGCAACGGAGGGAGCACCGAGACAGTTACAAGGTAATGACAGCGGTAGGAGGAGGAGGTATCATGGATCTCCCAACGTGATACCTTTATCGGTACCATCCCAGTATATGTCGATAACTTCAGAATAGGAAGTTATAAGCATAACGTATAAATGAGTTGATTTATTTGTTAGATATATAAGATCTGATTAAGATAATAGACAATTTAGATTATCAGATAAGTATGAGAAAAGAGGGAAATGCGGGTTTCCCACCTCTATCCTTTCGAGATGTGGTACGGTTTCATGTCTTCAATTTTGTTGCAATAAGGAAAGGCTATTCCTACCTCTTAATTTTGATTCCAGTACAGTAAAGGGCATAAGAATTGAGGTAAGGTTGCCCAAAGCAGCGATGAAAGTAAAGACGGATTAATTGATTCCAGAAAGTGTTAGAAAGCGTAAAGAGCCCCCATGATTACGTAAGTTTTGCAGACCCTCACGGTAATAAGTCAGAAGAGCAAGTAAGACTACTAGCCTACCCAAAGTGGGAGTAGAAGATCCGTCAGTGATGGACTTCCGGTAATAGTCAAGTTGAGTGGAAAAATCAAGTCGTCATAACACGCTAACAGCAACAAGATATACCCGCAAGATTATAGTTATGATTTCGATTGATACCGAAAGGTAGGGAGGTCATGTGAATAAGATGGGTCTGACTGCAAGTCAGAAGAAGTATAAGTTGGGACGACCCATTAACCTTATTAACAATGTAAATGGAATGCGTTGAACCTAGAGCTCAGTCTAAGCAAGATAAGGAAAGAAGCGAGAATACCATATTTTGAGGGGAAAATTAGAATCACCTCCAGATTAAGAGAGTATTATCGTGTATTAAGGACTAAGCCTCAGACTGACGGTTAAAGAGACGGTAAGATTGCGGTTCGAGAATGCTGCCCCGGTACATCCGCCTACGGAGAAGTTAAGAGGCTTGCCGAAACGAGAGACTCTAATCTAGTGCGGCCTAGAGATAAGAGCCCAACAGACAATCACAGGCCCTTAATGTAGTGAAAGTAAGGCCACAAGGTGCGGATGTTGACCCCACGTTGTAGTGGCGAAATTCTAAATAGAAGGTATAGTTCAAAGTGCCATGTGTTTGTTGCTTAGGAATAGGACGGAAACCCAAGGAAATGGTATGAGAGGACGGAGATATCATTAGACTATTGAAGCAGTATATCACGTGCGGTATGAAAGTCAGTAAAGTATGTCCATGATTAAGTATTACTACAAAAATTCAGTATGTATTGTACGTAGTTGTTGATATATACGGATATCGGATATCTTGATGGCTGGCCATAGGGGTTACCGCCACACAGATTCTGGTTGGCTGCTAGGAAATATATACAGATCGTACTGCAGGACCCCTCGCCAAAAAGGGGGCAGGTTAAGTGTGATTCACGTACAAAGCCATAGAAACTTTCTCGGTTCTCCAGTTTATTAAGTTAGGACTTATATGCTTGTTGCGGATCTAGGCTTGAAGCTCACAGTTGGCATTCTGAATCAGGTAGTAGATGATACGGGCTTAGTTAGACGGTCTAACGACCAGCACTGGTGTCTGTAGTAACGAAGCATCTCTAAAGATTAGTAACGTTATCGCATGTGCCAGAACGAGAATTAGAAATTGAATAGGCATACTTCAGAGGTTAGCAATACCAAAATTATTTTCCAGTATGTTAGAGTGGTCGTACATCGTTTCCCAGCCTTGTAGGTGAGAGTCGGCCTTAGTCAACCTAGCAGTTATTATGTGGAACACCCGTAAGTCAGCTAGTTTGTCCGAGTGGAGACAAACCGTGGGTAACCCAAAGAAAGGGTCCACATCAGTAGTCAGTGACAGACTAGTACTTCAGTTGGTTCTCGTAAGACATTCAAATACAGAGCCCTAGAAGAAGTCCAGTCTTTATAGAATGGCTCATAAGACCGAGAATTTCCCAGAACAGTAGTATAAATCCAAGTGAATACGCACAAGGCATAAGAAATTATTAATTACTCTGCTAGCACGGTGTTTACTAAGACAACGAGATCAGTAGGTTCCCTATGAGGATCCAAGGACAGATCGCCTGAGAGTAAATCGGACTAAGCACAACTCCACAATTGTTCAATTAGGAACAAAACAGTTAGGCATCACAACTCCTTGATTATGCCAGGTTACGAGATGTTCGAGTAGGACATTTTAGAGCATCGTTAGACTACTGAAGCATTCCGGGTCATTCAACCCAGTTGTTAAGTTATGCAAGGCTATTCAGCCAGATTATTAGAGATCATGATCGTTATCAGGATCCTCTAATTAGATACAGGCACATGGTGTGCGGGCGATCGTTGAGGTTATCCGGCCAACAAGTAGCCTTAGCATGCGGCCAGAAGGCCGGATAGCTCTAGCTATACCGGTAGATTACCTGGCGGTTTCTCCGACATGATAAGCCAGTATGACCGTTAATTATATGCCAAGTTCTCTAAATATGAATATTTTGTATCAATCAAGAGGGTCAATATAGTAATCGCATACCCTTAACCATAAATCAATGGGGAGTTTGGGCGTATTTTGCAGCCCGAGCAACAGGGTTGGTCAGAGAAATACATCAATTAGCCAGCTAACCGTTCGTGTAGCGGAAATAGAGGACAACAGAGCGGTAATTCAGAACATCGCTGTGTCGTCATTGGTTGTGGCGGTAAAGAACGGCAGTATGAGAAATCTGACCTGGTCAGCTAAGGACAAAAATTCGAGCGCCAGATTTTCAGGTAACTGAGATGAAGTGCTGCGATGTTTGTGTTCCAGATATTTTAGGGCTCCGCCGGCAGATTATGAATGAGGTACATTACGCCCGCTATTCTCTCCATCCAGGCGCGATGAAAATGTACCACGATATCAAGGAGATCTACTGGTGGCCAAGTATGAAATGGGAAATAGTAGAATTTGTAGCCCAATGTCCTAACTGCCAACAGGTAAAAACGGAACACTAGAAACCGAGGCGGGTTAACTCGGGACATAGTTTGCCTCTATGGAAATGGAAACGTGAAATGGACTTTGTAGCAGGATTACCCATTACCGAGACATAGACACGATTCCATTTGGCTGATAGGTGACAGACTGACAAAATCAGCCCATTTCCTGCCAGTGAAAGCTACTTTCTTTGCCGAAGATTATGCCGAATTGTATATCAGAGAAATAGTTAGATTACATGGTGTTCTAGTATCTATTATCTCCGATAGAGGATCACAATTTATAACTAGATTTTGGCGGTCATTTAAGAGAGGTCTCGAAACGCAGATTAATTTGAGCAGCATTTCACCCTCGGACGGATGGATAGGCGGAACTAGGCGGAACACACTACTCAGACGCTCGAGGATATGCTATGGGCGTGTGTGCTAGACTTTGGAGGTAGCTGGGACGAGCATTTACCGCTGATTGAGTTTACTTATAACAATATTTATCACTCAGCTATCTGTATGGCGCTCTTTGAGGCGTTGTATGGGCGAAAATGTAGATCGCCAATTGGCCGGTTTGAAGTAGGAGAGTCAGCGCTGATTGGGTCAGATATTATTCATCAGTCAGAGGAAAAGGTAAAGATTATCAGAGAATGCCTACTGACTACACAGAGCCACCAGAAATCATATGCTGATATGCGGCGCAGAAACTTGGAAATTGATGTGAATGACTGGGTATTTCTGAAAGTATCTCCGATGAAAGGGGTGATGAGATTCGGCAAGAGAGGTAAGATCAGTCCGAGGTTCGTTGGGCCTTATCAGATTCGTCGAAGAATAGGCCAAGTGGCATATGAGTTGAACTTGCCTCCAGAATTAGAATCCG
>JACEIK010007801.1:0-17461 GCA_018107945.1 Datura stramonium
ATGCCCAAGTTAACGTGTATGTTTTCATGGTGATCAATCATAAAAACAACCAATAATCTAGAATGCAAGACAAAACAACAATCAATAACTTAATTCCAACGCAAATTCATAAAAACACAATCATAACTCATGGCTTCAACCCTAGAGGAAGGGTTCTAGCTATTCATGTTCATAAAACTACAAGGAACTATAACTAAATTAACATACTTACAAGAATTGGTAGAAGAGAAAGGAATTTTACAAACCCTAGATGAGTTCTCCCACTTCTCCCTTCACTCCTAGGTGGTTTTCCAGAAAAAATCGTGACAAAAAGATTTTAGGAGCTAAGGGACCTATTTATAGTAAATGAGAAACGTGCAAAATTAAGCCTATCGTGGAATGGCACCGTGTCATGGAGTGTATCGCAGAGAAATACCTCCGTGACACGGAGGTAACGCAGAGGCTCTCTGGAAATTGCATCAGGATGCCAAAATTGCCGAGGGTCACCGCGCTGCCGGCGTGACACGCTGCTCATGCAGCGCGTTGGCATGCGGCTGGCGCACAGCTGGCCTAGCATGGCACGGCGCTGGCGCGCTGGAGCCTACCTGCATGCTGCCTTGTCTCGTGCACCTGGCATGGGCGTGGCACGACGCTGGGTGCAGCACACGCACAGCGTGGCATGCTGCCTGGCGCGGCCAGCCTTTCCAAGGAATGCTCCTTGCCGACTTTTGCAATTTGCTCCCGACTTCATTCCTCTACTTCACCAACTTATAAATTAGTTCCTCAAAATCATTGAAACCTACGAAACAAGGACTAATCATGTTGGTTAGTACATATATTCACATTTATATAAAATCACATGAAAATGTATATAGTTAATTAGATAAACAAGACTAAATTAAGGTATAAAGCATCACTTGGGCATGCTATTTCCAGAGGCAAATGATCATTCCAATTAACTTTGAAGTCAATGAAACATTCTTTCAACATGTCTTCGAGAGCTGAATTGTCCGCTCCGCTTGACCATCCGTTTGTGGGTGAAATGTTGTGTTGTGCTTAACTTGAGTACCTAGTCCTTTTTTAAACGACCTCCAAAAACTGAGAGGTAAAATTGGGTACCTCTGTCTTATATGATTGACAAGGGCACTCCATGCGATCGAACTAGCTCTCGGATATATAGTTTGGCAAAATCCTCTATTGAATTTGTGGTTTGACCGGTAGAAAATGAGCCATGGTCAACCTTTCTACCACCACCCAAATGGAGTCATATTCTCAAAGAATATGAGGCAACCCTGTGATGAAGTCCATGTTGATTTCTTCCCATTTCCAAGTAGGAATATTGATATCCTGAAGCACACCTCCCAGTCTATGATGCTCGACCTTTACTTGCTGACAGTTTGGAAAATTAGCCAAAAATTTTGCGATGTCCTTCTTCATGTTATTCCACCAATAGATCTCCCGTAAGTCACGGTACATCTTGGTGGCACCTGGGTGAATAGAATACCTAGATCCATGAGCCTCGTGCAACATCCGGCTCCTCAAATCATCAACATCCAGAACACATAAGCGACCCTGGTATAGAAGCACACCATATCCCCCTTTGGAGAAGACCTCTACCTGCAGATTTTGAACCGATTCCTTCAACTTTACAAAAATAGGGTCCTCATCTTGTCTATCCTTTACATCAGTCACCAATGGAGATTCTGATCCGTTCTGGACAATAACACCACCATTGGTTGAGTCAACCAACCTAACTCCCAACCTTGCGAGCCGATGCACATCCTTCACTAGCTCCTTCTTTCCCTCATCCACATGGGACACACTTTCTATAGAGAGTCTACTAAGTGCATCTTCCACTACATTGGCCTTACCCGGATGGTAAAGCACACTCATATCATAGTCCTTGAGTAGCTCCAACCACCTCCTTTGCCGAAGATTGAGATCCTTCTGGGTAAACACATATTGTAAACTCTTATGGTCCGTAAACACATCCACATGAACCCCGTACAAAGAATATCTCCAAATCTTCAAGGCGAATACCAGCGCGGCCAATTCAAGACCATGGGTCGGGTAATTCTTTGCATGAACCTTCAGTTGCATAGAGGCATATGCTATAACTTTTCCGTGCTCCATTAATACACACCCAAGTCTGACCCTTGAAGCATCACAATACACCACGAACCCATCAGTACCCTCTGGTAGAGTTAACATCGGCGCCAAGGTAAGTTGAGTCTTCAACTCTTGGAAGCTCTTCTCACAAGCCTCCGACCATTAAAATTTCACCTTATTTTGGGTCAATTTGGTCAATGGTGCTGCAATCGATGAGAAACCTTCCACGAACCTTCAATAGTATCCAGCTAAACCCAAGAAGCTTCGAATATCCAAAGGATTCACCGCTCTAGGATAGTTCTTCACTGCTTCTATTTTATGAGAATCCACCTTTATACCCTCATTTGACACCACATGGCCCAAAAATTCCACTGAGTTCAACCAAAACTCACACTTGCTGAATATAGCATATAATTGGCGATCCTTGAGAATTTGAAGCACTATTCTCATATGAGCGGCATGCTCCTCCTCGCTCTGAGAGTATATCAGGATATCATTGATAAACACAATCACAAACATATCCAGGTATGGCTTGAAATCCCTGTTCATCAAGCCCATAAAAGCTGCAGGAGCATTCATTAGACCAAAAGACATAACTACAAACTCATAGTGACCATACCGCATCTTAAAGGTTGTCTTCGGGATGTCACTCTCCTGAACTCTAAAATGATGGTACCCGGACCTGAGATCTATCTTCGAAAAGTAGTTGGCACTATGAAGCTGGTCAAATAAATCATCAATCTTCGGTAAAGGATTCCATTTCTTGAAAGTGACTTTATTCGATTGCCGATAATCGATGCACATCGGAAGGGAACCATGCTTCTTTCAGGCAAATAAAATTGGTGCACCCCATGGGGACTTCCTTGGTCTAATGAAACCCATATTTTACAGGTCCATCAAATGTTCTTTCAACTCCTTTAGCTTGGCTGGAGCCATTCTGTAGGGAGGAATAGATATAGATTGCATGTGAGGAAGAAGGTCAATACCAAAATCCATCTCCCGCTCGGGAGGGATTCCTGGTAGATCATTGATGATTGTCAAACCATACCTCCTATCGAAGTATAAAATGGAATTTGTCAATAAAGAACCCAACTAGAGGTTGGGTTCGAACCCACAGGGAATATGGAAGAGCTAGACTAAAGCTGGTTAATGAACTTGTTAGGTAGTTACTCAAAATTGGGGGTTCTAAAGAAAACAATAATTAAAAAAACAGTTAAAAATATAGTTGAAATCAATAATGAAACATAATTAGGGTTTTGTGTTCATAACTGCTTGGGGTACACATATGTGATCATCACCAACACTTGTAGAACTAATAATTTAGGTTAATTCAAACGACTGATTCGTCCCTATTGAATGACTATATGCAATCAACAGGTTAGATCTTATGAGCGATTGCAAATTAACTGTTATCACTATGTCCCAAATTTAACTATCCTGCAACCACAACTAAAGTTAATACAAAGATCATCAAGATCAAGGCTTTTTTGTACTTCTCTTTTCCTAATCTCTACCTCTCTAGGATCAAGCAAGTAAAGAATTCGGTCATGTCCTAACGTTGTACACCATTAAGAAACATTTAATCATGAAAAGAATATAATACAAGTGTTTTGAATTGGTTTTGAATCACTTTTATGTAACCCTAGCTTGTTAATCCACCATGGTTCCACAACCCTAGCTATGGAGGTTTTAGCCTCTCATAGTTGCAAGATTGTGATTTACATTCATAATTAAAAGCATAAATCAATACTTACAATTATGGATGAGAGAAAAACTTTTTTGTATTAATCAACAAAATCCTCAAGAACAATATGAAGATCGAAAGAAAACCAAGAAAAGGTTGATCATAAGTTGAACAACTCAATTCTTATGTCTAAATCTCTCTAACTTGATTGCTAATCACTTCTAATCAATCCTAATCACCTCTCTAATGAAAATAAAATATAAAATGTATTTATACAGACATAAAAATCATTTTCCTAGGCTAACAGGGTGAATTTCCATAACTGAAGCCGCCTGCATCACGAATTGTCTACGACCCGTAGCAGGTATGTACAGGTCATACCTGCTTCCCGTATGTTATTGGATGGCTGAAATTTGGCCAAGTGTTGGATCTTGGTATGACTCGTACATGCTTCCAACGATTTGTACTGAGCTTCTGTGGCTTGACTTTAAGACTTTGAAATTTTTCTGAAGTTCATCACGAGTGCTTTGGTATAACTTGTACCTTGATGCCACGATTCGTACTGTCTATCCGTAGCAGGAGTCTACCTCTTGTGCAAATCTTCTGAATTTTTCCATGACTTCTTCATTAAGACCCGTAAAAGCTTTGTATGACTCGCAATGAGAGTCGTAGGATGCACTTTTTCATCCTTAGCATTCTAAAACTTCTCACGACTTGCAGTATGGCTCGTAGCACCTTCCTATTGCTCGTACTGAGGACTGTAAGTTAAGCCTATTTTCTGCACTTTCAGGCTATCTTTTGCACATTTTTGCTCCAACACTTATTTATCTTATAACCAAAGAAAAAGTGCCTTATATCCATATAAATATACCTAAGTCCATGCTATTTTCTTAGTTTTGAGCGTTGAAAGTGTTGTGAACTCACAGCACATCAATCATCAGGAAAGACCTCTAGATACTCACATACTACTGGGACAGACTGATACTCGGGGTCTCAGATGGTACACACAACCTTTGGAGATAATATTTCTGATCTTAAGGTAGGCAATGAAACAACCTACAGGCACAACTGAACTACCCTTACACTCTAAGACTAGCTCTCCTAGAAATCTGAACTCTACTGCTCGGGTTCTAAAATTAACTGAGGCATAACATGCAAATAGCCAATCCATGTCGAGGATAACATCAAAATCGATCACTGACAACTCTATCAACTATGCTGAGGTGATTTTCTAGAGGACTGAGACCGGGAAACTTCTGTACACCGGTCTAGCTACAACTGACTCACCTACTGGAGTGGAAACTGAGAAGGGTTCTTACAAGACTTCGGGACTGACTCTGAAGCTACTAGCCACATAAGGTGTCACAAAAGACAAGGTAGCCCCTGGATCTAACAAAGAATATACATCAAGATGGAAAACTCGTAACAAAGCAGTGACTACATCAAGGGAGACCTCCTACTCCTGGAAGGATGCGAAAGCATAGAATCTTTTTTGGCGTTGACCACCACCTGTGCTAGTAGATGCCCCCTGATGTGCTGAGCGTTCGGGTGAGGCTGCTGAACTAGAAGCTGGGCCTCAGCAAATATCATGATCCTGTCTCGCTACTGGGAAATCTCTTAGCATGTGTCCAGGCTTCTCGCACCCGAAACAAGCACCTGTACTTGCTAAGCATTAGCCTGTTTTCCCTCAACCACATCTACGGTAAGCTGGAATACTAGAATCTGTAGGTCTGGTGCTCTGTCCCCTAGAGCTTGATGCTCACCCCCTCTGATCGTTCCTAGGTCTGGATGGCACACTCAACACTGAAGATGTTGGGGCTGAAGATCTCTGGTGGGTATGCTGGCGGTGCCCACCACCTGACCTTAGCTGTAAGAATCTATGGTCATCGGTCCTGGCTCTCTCGGCCTCCCTCTCTCTAAGATGTGCCACCTTAATCTTCTAGGTGTACAAGACTATTCGATGGAAATCCATATCCTAGTGGAGCATAGCGGTCCTACAATCCTTGTACAAAAAGGCCGCCACACAATGAACCGAATCTTCTCACCCCGCACCCTCTGATCAACCACTAACTCTGAGGTGTACTTTGATAGGTGAGTGAACTCAAGGGCATACTCCTGCACTATCATTCTCCCTTTCTTAAGATTCACAAACTCGGCTGCCTTCAACTCCCTCATCTCATGAGGGAAGAATCGATCAAAGAATGCAACATAGAACTCTTCCCAAGTGACAGGACCTGCTTCGGAGGACCTACTATCTTTCCATTGAAGAAACCGGATGTGTTCGATCCCTTTCAGTTGGTATGAGGCCAACTTCACACACTAAACTCCATTCACCCCCATGACTTGGGTGATCTTCACAATCTCATCTATGAACTCATACGGGTCGTCATCTACTTTTGAACCAAGGAACTCTGGCGGGTTCATTCTCAAGAAATCCCTAACTTAAGCCGCCGCCGCATTACCATTATGTGGAACATGCGCAACAGCCTGCTGATGAACTAAGCGATCAAGGCCTGTGCGAGCATCTGAATAGCTGTCCGAAACTCAGCATGGGCAACCGACTCCAGTGCATAGTGCTCCTAGACTTGTGGGGCCTGCTGGTTCCTGTTCTCGTTGCCATCCTCATTACCATCTCCATTCCTATTTCTTTTACCATTTACTCTTGGTGGAGCCATGATTCTGCAATCGCAAATAGCACAGATTAGAAGGATAGGGAGACATTTCATCGCATGACATAGATCATGAAAGAAGGGAACATTTCCTAAACGTCTCGTAGCCTCTTTGTCATAAGTATGGCGTGCTTCAAACCCATGAAAAAACTCTACTTAATGCGGCTTTCAGACACCCTAGGACACTTCAAACCTATGGCTCTGATACCAAGTTTGTCACGACCCAAACGGAGGTCCGAATCGCAACATGGGACAAGGAGCCCCAAGAGACTCCAAGTTGACCCATGGCATGAACATGCATCTAACTCAATTACTAAAACTGAAGAGTCAACATAATAATCTTAGCGGAAGTCTGAAATAACATAAAATCAGAATACGCAATCTGAAGTTGAATACATCTTTTTGTCTGAAAAGCCTCTAAACATGATGAGTTGATGGGATAAGATCCCAATTAACTTGATAAAACTGGAAACTGAAAATACATAGGGAAATCCAAATAAGCATGGTACTCGGGAGATGAGGACTCACCAACTAGAATAAGATTTTATGTCTGAAGACTGGCTATGAACGGGGCTAAACCTGAGAGGCTGGTCGTATATCATGAAATGATACAAAATAGAGTATGCGGTCAGTACATGGAATGTACTAAGTATGCAAGGTAAGTAAAATATCTTAAATAAGTAAAATCATTTTAAGACATGCATAATGTGAAACATAAACAATAAAAATATGAGAGTAGGGATTGCATGCATTCTCTCAGAAATCATGATCTCATCTTAACATAACACAATATCATAACTGAATCAATTGACTCAAAGCTTAAATCTGATAGTTATGTGTAAAACTAAACATTGAGTCAATCCTGCTTTAGAACATATATATATGTATAAATCTCACGAATGATGAACATGCATAACTGAAATTATGAGGAACAATGGGAGACTCGTGTTTTAACTGGCATACCACGATGGAGCTTACGTGGTCCCAACTATCACACTCAAGTGGGTAGAGCCGTCCAAATCCTTGTCAGAGCTAGGGATGAAACCGTGATATCGATATCAAGCTTGTAGCCCAATAGGGCAGGGTGTAACTCACAAGGGAGGTCCCGAAGTAATATATATATAAATATGAACCTACGTTGGTGCATAGTTCTGAGGCAACAGATGATCGACCCTTAGCCTACTCGATGCTAGACACTACTCCCAAAAACATGCATATTCTCTCCATCATTTTTCAGCGAAGGTCAACATCGTCTATTGATGATGCTCAATAATCAAATACATCTCAAATCTTAAATCATGCATATGAGAAGCTTTAGGTTAAAACATACCACAAGCTAAAAGATAATTGGGAGTCCTCGCTCCAAAACCATGTGGTAAGCTTATTTCGAGAAATCATATATCATACTTGAACATGTGGCCATTGCCCCATGCATTCACATGCTTGAAAATACTCAATTCATATTGAGAACATGATTATAAACATGGGTACCTTGAAAACATGCTTTCATCATACAATCTCTTCATACTCATACATTCATCACAAATTTCACCTTTCATGAACTTCACATCAATTGGCTTTTTAATTCATAAAACAAGAAACATGATTTTAATTGAAATATAATAAGACTTTCCCGTGATTCATAATTCAATAGTAGAAACATATTTGAATCATACCCGTGTAGAGAAGTAGGAAATTCATGCATTGGGTTAAAACACATATATTAGACATAGGAAACTCATGATTTAGAGAGGGATTGGGCATGGGTGTAAAAGGATTCACGCATTCATAACCCTACATAACTGATTGAAGTTGATTCTTAAACATCCATGAATTCCCAAGAAGAAGTTGAAGAGAACCTTGAAGGAATTGCCTTGATCACCTCTCTAGACTAGCATTCTTGCATGCATGAATGAGAAAACCTAAAATGAATTTAACCCCCTTGAAAGACATCATTTATAACTTAATACAATGTAGTTTAGGCCTTAGGATCTTAGGAATTATGGAAAAGCCCTTACTAAATTCGCAGAAAATAACTGCCAGTTAGTCCCCACAAGGGACCTAACTACTCGTCACCCTTGGCCACGACTCATGGCAGCATCCGTCAAGTACACTATCTAGTAGTCGTCTGGGGCTCGTAATGGGAGACTTCATGATTCGTCACTGGGTGACCACAAATCGTGGTCACTACTCGTCCTGTACACTGCCTCAAATTTTCATATAACTTCCATCAGCTGACCACGACTTGTGGGGTCCTTCCGTAAGGTACACTGCCTCCTTGTTTTCATCTTTCAATCACCACTTCCCACGACTGACCTAAAGAGTCTTGGGGCCTGACCACGACTCTTGGTCACGTCCGTGGGGATTCCGTTTCCCAAATTTCAAACTCATCACTTGGGCCTCACCATAAGTCTCATCACAACTCGTGGGCTGCTCTCATCGGTCAACTTATGACCCGTTCTGTGCTTGATGCTAGTTTTTAAGTTTTTCTCCGTTTCAACTCCCGGTTCTGATCTTTGGGCTTTCGGGGTATAACATCGTCATTTGAGGATAAGAGCTTAGCTACCTTTTTATTTATTTTCAGTTTCAATATTTAGAGCTAGTTGGGGGAATTTTACTTTAGCTTGCTAGTTCTTAGAGTCTTTTCAGACATAGATAGTCTAGCTCAGTCAACTTTTATATTTTTTTCATATTAAGTATTAAAATTTATTTCCAGATTAATTTAGTTAAATGCTTATGTATCAGTTTAGCTTCCGCTCATCTAATTTAGTATATATTTGGTGTCATGTTAGTACCATGAGTTAGATTGGAGACACTTGTGATTAAAAGTACTATGCAACTTTTAAGGTATAGACTTGGGTCGTGACAGTGGGCTTGGCTAGTTACTATAGACGGTTCATGAAAGGTTTTTAATCTATTGCATCTCCATTGACAAAACTACCTAAAAAATATGACTTTCTAGTGGTCTGAAGAGTGTGAGGCAAGCTTTCAAAAGCTCAAGACCTTCTTGACTTTTGCCCCAATTTTGACCTATCGATAGAAGGTGAGGGATATATGGTGGATTGTGATCTTGGACATATTTACATGCCCAAGTGTTATTTTATACCCAAGATTTAGTCATGTTTTTACCTCATTTTAAGTATAATCTCATGTAATCTTTCTTATAAATATGTGCATGAATTAACCAATGTGATTAGCCATTTTATGAAGAAGCAAAATGCTAAGGATGGGGTTAGAAATGAAAATGCATGATCAAGAAGGAAGCTTGTGATGAGTTCAAAGAGATGGCATGCAAGTGTAAAGACAAGGAGGCTACCAAAACCACCAGCGTGCCATGCCAGGAAAACAGTGCACAAGGCAGCGTGCCACGCCAGCCAGCCTATGCGATGCACAAAGTGCCATGCCTGACCATGCCATGCCACAACCTACCAACACTAAATGTCTAGTGTATGTGCATGATACCTCCGTTCCACTAAGGCCAAGTTGCACGATGGTAGCATGGCACGGAGGTTAGTTTCACACGATAAAATTTTATCAATTATAAAAGGAGCACTTGGTTTATTTTTAGAAAGAATCAAATATTATTTTTTGAAAAACGGAGAGGAGCAAAAGCAAGGAGTGAATAAACTCCACATTTAAGGTTCTTTTTCTTCATTTTCTTTTGTAGTCTTGTAATTACATGGATTCACAAATTTTTATCAATCTTTGTAATAGCATTTATGGCTAAGATCCTTCTTCTAGGGTTAAGGACACATGTCATGAACATATTAGTGCAATTTTCATTGGTTTAAGTTCTTTGTTGCTGTTTGTTCTTGCATTCTTGTATTTATCATTTTAATTCTTGATCACCATTGAAATGCATGTATTGATCTTAGGCAAACATGAAAGAGCAAACCCTAGGATAAAATTAAGATTTCAAGAAGTGAGTTCAAGTATTTATGACTTGATTCACGTTTAGGATAGAAATATACCTAATTCGCCTCACTTGGTTGTTAAATGAGAAGATAGCTAAACACTTGGAATTTAATTATCACATCACCACTCATAGATGTAATCGTGAAGTTAATTCTAGGTTAAATGGTTAGAGCCTCGAAAGTACATAACCAAGGAAATTAGCCCCGTAAACCACTCCACTAGATTAATGCATATGAATTAGGTTGTGACATCCTCACTCAATGATGTAGTTGTGAGGCTAATTTGAATATATGTTCAGAGGTTCAAAAGACCATGAACATGGCATTTATCTTGTGAGACAAAAATGAAGACAAATACTTGAACCAATGTGAATTCGATCTTTACGCGCTTTTTTGGCCTTAAACCTATATGCCTCTTATTATTGTTTTCAATTTAAATTGTGATCATTCTTAGATTTTAGTAACAAACAAAATATTTAAAACATGGAAAACTTGCTGTTTTGAAGTTTTAATTGATACCTGGACTTGATAATTCACTAAAAGTCTAGTCCCTGTGGGTTCGACACCTGGCTCATTAAGAGTCACTTTACTTGTATGAACGCATACGCTTGTGCAGGCACAAGAGGCGTGGCATATTTTGATGCTTCACAAATTGGCCTTAGAGGTGTTTTGATACAGAAGGGTAAGGTGATAGTGTATGCTTTGAGGTCGTTGAAGGTTCATGAGCAGAACTATTGTACTCATGACTTGGAGCTAGCAATGGTGGTTTTTGTTTTGAAAATTTGGAGGCATTACCTATATGGAGTGCATTGTGAAGTGTTCATGGATCATCACATTCTTCAATTTATTTTTAGTCAGAGAGATCTAAATTTGATGCTAAGAAGATGGTTAGAGTGCTTAAGGATTATGAGATCACTATCTTATATCACCCTAGTAAAGCAAATGTAGTAGCAGATGCTTTGAGTCCGAAGTAAGTTAGTATGGGAAGTTTAGCTATGTTGCGAGTTGAGGAGCGTCCTTTGGCCATGGATGTCCAATCCTTAGTGAATAGCTTTTTGAGAATTGATATTTCAAAGTATTGTAGGGTTCTTTCTCATGTTGAGGGACGATCTATTTTATTGGATTAGATCAAGGCAAGAAAATTCAAAGATGAGAGGTTGAAGATGGTTCAAGACACAGTGTTAAGAGATGAGGCCAAGGAAGCAATTCTAGAGTCGGAGGGTGTTTTGAGAATCAAGGGTCGTGTTAATGTTCCTAGAGTTGCTGATTTGGCCAAGTTGATTATGAAAGAGGCTCATAGCTCTTGATACTCTACTCATCTAGGAGCATCGGGACCTGAAGTAGCATTACTAATGGTGTAAAATAAAGAGGGACATTATAAAGTATGTCTCTTGTTGTTTGACTGCCAGCAGCTGAAATATGAGCACTAGAGACTAGGTGGTATGCCTTAGAGGATGCCCATACCTAAGTGAAAGTAGGAGCGGATTGCAAAGGATTTTGTGGTAGGTTTGCCAAAGAGTTTGAGGAAATTCGATGTTATTTGGGTCATCATAGATACATTAACCAAATCATCTCATTTTGTGTCAGTTCAAACTACCTATAATTTGGAGAGATTGGCTAGGATTTACATCCAAGAGATAGTGTGTTTGCATGGCGTTCCCATTTCTATCATTTCAAATCGAGGTACCAAACTCATACTCCCACATCTGGAAGTCTATGTAGAAGGAAATGGGTATTCGGGTACAGATTAGTACAACTTTTCATCTACAGACAAATAGCCAGTCTGAGCGGACTATTCAGGTATTGGAGGATATGCTACGGGCGTGCATGATTGATTTTGATGGTTAGTGGGACCAATTCTTGTCATTAGTGGAGTTTTCCTAGTACAATAGTTAATTTCCAGCATCTAGATGGCCCCATTTGAGGCTTTGTATGGTAGAAGATATCGTTCTCTGGTGGGTTTGTTTGATGCATTCGAGGTCAGGCCATGGGGTATAAACTTGTTGAGGGATTCCATATACAAGGGAACAGACTTCTCAAAGACCAAAGTAGACAAAAGATCTATACAGACCAAAAGGTTCATGATCTAGAGTTCACGGTTGGGAAGAAGGTTCTATTGAAAGTATCACCTATGAAGGGTGTTATGAGATTTGGAAAGAAGGGCAAACTTAGCCCTAGGTTCATTGGTCTGTTTGAGATACTTATACGAATTGTGAGGTGGCCTATGAATTGGCTATGTCACCGGACTTATCATGTGTTCATATGATATTTCATATTTTAATGTTGAAGAAATATCGTGGTGATGGATCTCACGTGATTCAATGGGATTCAGTGTTATTAGACCAAAATCTAGCGTTTGAGGAAGAGCCTATATCTATTCTGGATAGGCAGGTTCCAAAATTGAGATCCAAAAATATAACATCTGCGAAAGTGCAGTGGAGGCATCGTGTTGTGGAGGAAGCCCCTTGGGAGGTTGAGTCTGACACGCAAAACAGATGTCCTCAGCTATTTAACACTTTAGGTACTTCTCTTATTTTCCTGTTCGAGGATTAACGTGTGTTTTAGTTGTGAATTTGTAATGACCCAAATTTACTTAGATGTTATTTAGTACTACCTCCATTCTATTTTAATTGCTAGGTATAATAAAAATAGTCATTTTAAAATACTTGCTAGTTTCCAAATTCAAGAGATAATTGACCATGTTTTTTCAACTCTACCCTTAGTACTTAAAGTCATTCTAAAATGTGAAAAAAATTATTATTGTACGTTTCGAAAAAATTAATAGGGTTATAGTAGTCAAATTACCATCCCTATTTATTTTTTCTTAATTGGTCTGCAAATCTTATCCTAACAACTAAAATGGAACAGAGGGAGTAATGACCAAGAATTTTTTTCTTAATAATATTAATATATAAATAAATAAATAAATAAAAAGAAAGAAAAATAAAAAGAGGGGCCAAGCCCAAATTAAAAAGGAAAAGGAAAAAAAAGAAAAGGAGAATATATAAATATACTCAACATCACAGAAACAAAAAGCGTCAGAAACAGGAAAAAAGAAAAGAACACAGAGAAAGAAAAGAAAAGGAAGGGAGAAAAAGAGAGGAAAAAAGAAGAGAAAAATAGATATTTTCATCCCAAAGCATCAAGGTAATAGTTCTAACCTTTTTTAATAGTTTATTTCATGATTTGTGTAAAGTTTTTTGCTAAAAACACGGAGAAATTATGAAGAATTAAGAATGTTTTAGGCCTAGGTTTATTAAAGTAAATTCTTGATTTGGGGGTCGAATAACGATTCATTTTGGCTGAAATTTGATGTGCGAGTTTGTTTCTTATGGATTAACATAATCTGAAAGAAAATTTTAGATTCAGCTCTGGAGTTCGGGGAGACTATTTGACCCTATGTTTCGAGCTGAAAAAAATATAGAAATATGGGTGTCATTGGATTTGCATTCTTATGGAGATTATGTATTTGATAAGATTTTGATTCTTCAGAAGCATCACAGAAGGTCAAATTTGTAATTTAATGCTTGGGCTTCAGTTTGAGACAAGTAGAGATTATTTGATTCTCTGAGGTATTAACTTTGATATATTAAATGAATTTAAGGGTAATGGATAATAAGGGATTTCCATATAAATGAGATGACGAGCATTTATGCGGATATTGATGTCATGATATGGGTAGATTTATACAAAATTGATATATATACTGATGATATTCTTCGACTTGTCATGAGATTGATTTACTAAGATTTATGCACTATATAATACTAAATTGTGACTTGATGATCCTTGGTTGTAGGGTTGGTTGATGAACTTGTGTTATTCATACATATTCATACCACTCTTATTTCTATATGGTGATTATTCACTAATAGTGCCCATTGAGTTATTTTGTGAAAATTCATACTTTTGTGATGCCCATGGGAAATGGTTTCAGTGTGTGTTATTATTGATGAGAAATGGTTCAATTTTTATTTTTGGCAATGGGAAATTATTCGATGCATGTTATTGTCGATGATAAATAATTTTGGCATGTGTTATTACCGATGGAAAATAATTTCGGTGCAGGTATATGGACCTTACGAGTCCCCCATAGGTCCCGACTATACGACATAGGAAGCGGGTGTATACAGGTTCTTGGCTAGTGTATTGCATTGCATTACATTCATCTTTATTTTATTTTATATTGAGTTGAGTGTTGAAGTGATGAGATGGTCGTGACATTAATTTGACTCGGTATATTTAAGGCTCATTGTGGTATAATTAGTGGTGTAGCTGATGTAGTGACTATATTAAGGAATATTGTGATATTATCAGTAGTTTAACTGACTTCGAATAATATATATTTTATTTTCTTCATGGTTTGATATTAAATCTATAAACTCTTATTGGGATGAACTAATATTATTATATATTTATAATTGTTGAAAAAATTTGTTAGGATTATATCTTGTCATCACTTCTAGAAAGGGTCAGTTATCAAAGCTTGCTAAGTCGTGTGTTCCCCGTACTCATCTTATACTTGCTGCACTTTTTTGTGTATACGGACTAAATCGAGTATTAATAGTACTTTAGTTGCTACACGGTTCGAAATTTATTGTGGTTAGAGTTCAGGGTGAGCTATTTTCTCATCGACAGTACTAAATTATAGAGACTTCTTACTTTATTTCCTGTCTTATTTCTATCTAGATAGTGGCTTTAGTTTTTCATACTTGTTTGGTACACATAGATGCTTTTGTACTAGTATCACCGGATCTTGGGGTTATTTTTTGTAATACCCTGGAAGTGCTTATGTTACTTTATGATATTTATGTTATGAGCATGTCGTCCTAATCTTATGATCTTTTATACAATTATAATTTCCATTTTACTTACCTTGCATTCTCGGTACATTCCTCGTACTGACCGCATACTCTATGCTTTATCGTTTCATGATACAGGCTCCGATCTTCAGACCCAGCACCGTCATTAGCTCCTTCCCGGAGTTAGAATCTAGCTCATTGGTGAGTAAGGACCAGTTGATATCAGTTATCTCTTTATGCTCAGTTTTCTAAACATGTCGGTTAGTTGGGGGTGTTGTCCCATCAATTCATCAGATATGTCAGAGGCTTTCAGACTATGTGTAGTATTCAACTGTCATGTATGAAGTGCATTTCTCTTTCCATGTTATGTTATCATTATGCTTCCTCTATGTTATTATACTAAGTATTCTGGTTTACTTGATGAAGTTAGATGTATGTTCATGGGTCGACCTGGAGTCTCTTGGGGCTTCTTGTCATGTGTTTCGATTCGGGTCTACGTTCGGGTCATGACAAATTTGGTATCAGAGCAATAGGTTGGAAGTGTCGTAGGGTGTTTGAAATCCGTCTTAAGTAGAGTCTTTTTCATGGGTGCGAAGCACGCCACACTTATGACGAAGAGGCTATGAGACGTTTAGGAAATGTTCCCTTCTTTCATTATCTATGTCATGTGATGAAATGCCCCCTATCCTTCTAACTCGTGCTATTTACGATTACAGAATCATTGCTCCCCCAGAGTTAACAGTAGAAGGAATGTGAATGGAAACGGCCACGAGGATGGCAACACAGACGGGCACCAACAAGTCCTACTAGTCTAGGAGCACCATGCACCAGAGCCGGTTGCCCATGTTGAATTTCAGGCAGCTATTCAGATGCTAGCGCAGGCCTTGATCGCTCAGGTAAATCAGCAAGCAGTGGCACATATTCCCCAAATCGGAAATGCGGCAGTAGATCGAGTCAGAGATTTCTTGAGGATGAACCCGCCAGAGTATCTTGGTTTCAAGGTGGATGAGGATCTATATGAGTTTATTGATGATATCATGAAGATCACCCAGGTCATGGGGGTGAATGGCGTTGAGTGTGCTGAGTTGACCTCATATTAGTTGAATGGGGTCACACACATTTGGTTTCGACAGTGGAAAGATAGTAGGGCCGCCGGAGCAGGCCCTATCACTTGGGACGAGTTCCATGTTTCTTCCTAGATCGATTCTTCCCTTGTGAGATGAGGGAGTTGATGGCAACCGAGTTCGTGAATCTTAAGCAGGGGAAGATGATGGTACAAGAGTATTCCCTTGATTTAACTCATTTATCAAAGTGTGCCCTAGTGTTAGTGGTTGATCATAGGGCATGAGTGAGTAGGTTTGTTCATGGGGTGGCGAACTATTTGGTCAAAGATTGCAGGACTGCTATGCTCTACTAGGATATGGATTTCCCCCAGATAGTCTTATATGCCCAGAAGATGGAGGCGACGCATATGAGGGAGAGATAGACCAAAAGGGCCTGGACAGAAAGCTATGGGTTCACTCAATAGAGGTCCGGCGGTGGTCACCGCCCTCAGATTTAGAAGAGGTCACTAGCTGCAGCACCATCATTAGCTAGTGTTCCATCCAGACCTAAGGATGATCAGAGGAGTAGGGCCTCAAGTTTGAGAGACAAGAGGGGAATGCAAGTAGAGCACACCTTTCCATGCTACGAGAAGTATGGTAACAGTCATGCCGGGGAGTGCTTGCTCAACTCAGATATTTGTTATGGGTGTTGTAGATCCTTCCACATGCACCAAATGTGTCCATTTTCTAGACAGGATGATGATAAAGGCCATGCACAAACTACCAGGTCAGCAACAGCTCCAATACGCTCAGCTCTACAGGGGGCATCCACTAGTGGGGGTGGCGGGAAGCACAAAAACAGATCCTATGCCCTCGCCTCGCGTCAGGAGCAGGAGACTTCACCGGATGTGGTTACTGGTATGTTACAAGTGTTTCACCTTGATTCTTATGCTTTGCTACATCTAGGGGATACTTTGTCTTTTGTTACACCTTATATTTCTAGTAGCTTTGGAGTCAATCCCGAAATTCTGTCAGAACCATTCTCAGTCTGTACTCTCGTTGGTGATTCAGTTGTAGCTAGTGTTCGGCTGTCTGATGACTACACGCAAGTGCACGTGGTCGAACAAGTAGTAAGTGGCTTAAGTAAGCCAAGTATCGATTCCACAGGGACTGGACTACAGGGCAAAATCACCTCAAGTGTCAATTTACTGTAACTCTAAAAATGCAGACAACAGTGTAAAGAAAAGTTTTTATATTTTGT
>JACEIK010007801.1:26887-41102 GCA_018107945.1 Datura stramonium
TTTGACAGACTTTCATGTTATTTATGTTTCAGTATTGGTCGGGTTAGTTGGGGATGTTGTCCCATCAACCCATCTTATGTAATAGAGGCTTTCATACAGGATGTAGAACTCAGCTTATGTATATGCCAGTAATTCTGTTTGTTACTTTATGTTTACGTCTCCACTATGTTTTATGCCAAGTATTCCGCTTTATTAAATGAGATTAGATGCATGCATGTGCCATGGGTCGACTTGGGGTCTTTCGGGGTCCCTTGTTCCATATATACGATCCGGGTGTACGTTCGGGTTGTGACACCCCCGTGTTCAAAAGTGGATGAGAGCATGCTGTGAGCTAGGCCTAGAGGCCTCACAAAGTATCCCTAACCCGTACTTAATGTTAATTGATGCTATTGGGGAATAACATATTTTATGTGTGGGGTGAGGGAAATTCAAATTTTGTTTTGATGTTGATTGAGGGTGAATCATGTGCTTTGTTTGAAAATTGTTTAAATTGAAAGTCCGAGTTGAGCACATTTCACCCACCCTTTGGTTTTTCTTTTCGGTTCTTTACTGAAGGGGGGAACTTTAAACCGACAATAAAGTTTTTGAATTGGTTATACATAGTTGTTTTCAGTCATAGTTAAGGATATTTCCCATTGATGGATGGATGACAACCGTCTTGAGGAAAAATTAGTCAATAGGATTTTCTATTGAATCCTTAACTTATTAAATGCTGGATGCTCTTGTTGAGTGTTATATATGATCATAAGATGTAAGTGAATGTTAATTGTGAAGCATGTTGAGCAAATTGTATGACTTTGTTGAGACACCTTGGCTCAGGAGTATGACTCTGTATGTTTTATGCTTAAATGTTGAATTCATGTGATTAGCTGTATCAACAGTCTGTGTGGGTCTATCTGAAATTGAACATGTGTAGTGAGTGTCAGTTTTTTTATAGTCTATGCTATCATGTAATGTCTATAACTTTCCCGGTGTGTTTTCAAGGTGAAATGAGGGATGTTAGTTGTAGGAGATAATACAGACATTTCTTTGAATAAGCTCATTTTCATCCTTTGCTTTACCTACCCTTAATGCATAGTCCTAGTTAACCCCATTGAGCCTTTAGCCTATTCTTTGTTAGCAACATGAGAAGCTTAATCCTTTTCCTTCAATAGACCTGAATTTGATCCAAAATCCTAAGTTCTTAAGTGAAAAATGCAAAAGAGTTAATGGAGTAAGAATCTTGAAAAGAGGGGAGAAAGTTGGTTGTGGAAGTTGAAGAAAAGAGTGAAGGGTGCAATTGTTCAAAATGCCTAAATGTTGGTAGAGAGTAGAAAAGAACAAAAGAATGATGAAGTGTTTAATGTGTGATTATTCCCTACTAATAGTGTAAGCATGCTTAAAGAAATGGGGAAACAAAGAGGAGGGTGATAGATGAAAAGGGTAAGAGGGGATGTAAAAGAAGAGAATATGCTTAATGGGAAAAAGTGATGTATTAAAAGTGTTTAGGGAAGATAGTCACTATTGCAGGCCAGAATAGTACCTACCTGTCCTTAGCTTACATTACAACCTATAAAGTCCTACTTGATTTTACTTTTAGATGTTCCTGTGTTAGTGGAGTAATATACTAAGGGCAAACATATGGGTTATTGTATATTGTAGGTGAATTCTTTTTGAGAGTGAGCGTAATTGTTATTTATACACCCATATGTCTGATAGCTTTTAAATTTGTGAGTGACAAATGAGTATCTCTCTTGTTTTGAGGGCACATGTTTGAGAAAAGATAGAATTCATGTTGGACTACTAGATTGGATAATGTGCATGAATTCGTTGTTGTGGTAGAGTCGATTCTTGAGGCTAGGAAGTCTTAACATGGTTGTATTTGATCTTAGTTGTGTCATATATAACATGCTCTATTTGAACTTTCCATCTGAGTTAGTCAATGTATCCTTAACTTGAGCCATCTCGCTTCGATTGATGATGTGTAAGTCTTCCTTGTGCATGAGACATAAAGGATTTGTTCGAGGACGAACAAGGCTTTAAGTGTTAGGAAGTGATCTTGGTTATATTTACATGCTGATGTCTCCCAAGAGCACACAAGCGCATGTGGTCGTCAAGTAATATAGGACTGAAGTCCAATTATTGATCCCTCAGAGACTTGTCAGTTCAATTGTTTAAGGTTTTTCTTATTTCTTTATTCTATCAAACAATTGAAATGGGGAATGGTTTAGAAAATTAACTACTAAAACTTAAAATGTAAAATTAAATAAAGCTATTGCAAACTTGATCTTACTTTAGATGATGATGAAAATCTAGGGAAATGACACTTTTAGTTTCAGGTTAAGTTTTCAAGACGTGATTACACTAGAATAATTCTTCCTATGGTTGCTAGTTGCAAGTTAGTATCCCATTCCTTGCCACTCTCCCGAGCTTCCAAGAACTATCTCATGAATCCTAACGCCTATATCCTTATAGTCGCAGGAGAAACATAAACAACGGTTATACCTACTTGTATTTCAACTAAATAGGGTTGAAGGATATATCCCTATCCTCAACAACAACTTCTATCCTCTCATCAATGGGTTCAAGGGTCTTCGAATTCCTATTTTATATTTACCTTTAACCCTTTTTGTTTTCTTTCCCTAATTTAACTGAAATCCAACAAATTTACACACAAATTGATCAGGCTAAAGAATAAGTAATCAAACGAGTAAATATAAACAACCATTAAAGAAGAATCGAAACTAGTATAAAGCCGTCTTTCAAACTTCAACCTTCCACCATGGACAAAACCCTAGAGTATGAGCTTAGCCACTCATACACAAGTGGAAATATAAAGACTTAATCATCATCATTTAGAGCAAAATGATAAAGAAAAGAAGAAACCTAGTGTAGAACTTGTCCCCTCTTCCAAGCGGCTTAAAATCTCCACAAAATTATATTTGTAATGGAAAAGTGATCCAAAGATTGCTAACAAATGACCTAGATTCTATATTTATAGTTGAGCCTTCAAATGACGCTTCTGCCCTCCAACATGTAGCTTTAAAATCAGCAATTTCTGCTTCAAAATATGCCTGCTGCGCTGCCCCCTCCATATCCCCAGGTTGGGCTCAATTTTCCTCTAAAGTTTAGCTTCAGGCGCCGAGCCCCATCCATAGCACCAAGGTGTTAGCCAAATTTATAAGATTTAGAACCTCTCTGGCACCCAACCCCATCCATAGCCCCATAATTTTGGAAAATTTCTCTAAGTTTGGAATGCTCTTGGGATTCACGCCTCTCATCTCACCACGGTGTTGAATGAAACATCTCTGAAGTTTGGGACCTCGCGCCCGGCGCCATCCATAGCCCCAGGTCCTTCTTCTCAGCTTCTCAGATCTTCACACTTTGGGCTAATTTGGGTCCTTTTTCCTTGCTTTCCTTCTCAAAACATCTCAAATTATTTGTTAGCATACAAAACACACAAACATATAAATTTATGCATTTCATAAGGATTATAAACTCAAAATAAGGTAAAATATGGGCAAAAACATGACAAATGGGCATAGGATTATGCCCAACATCACCACCCCACACTTAAACCATTGTTCATCCTTGAACAATCCTTAATACATACACAAACTCATCTTTTACCATCAAACTTGGTACCTACATCAATTTATATTCAACCAACTAGAATAGAGCATAGATCAAGTAGTTAATCAACATACAAAAAATCTCATCAAGCACATATAAAGGTTTCACAATAAAGACCACACGATCTCTATAATTGACTCATCCTTTCAAAACATAGGGCCAATATGATTAAGTGTGATATATGCAATAAATAGTACACTAACTTAGATATCTTGTGCCCCTCACTTTTAGTGATGTTCCTCTCTCAGATTATCAATGCCAAAAACATGGAACATAGAAAGCAAGGCACCCTCACACTCACAAATGATGTAATGCACATATATTACATACCATAAGCTTTCCCTTCATGTACATTTAGACTACTCAGTTGTTTCAAGAGATTCAGATCATAACGACTTTTCTTGGTTGTAATGTAGGATAAGGGACGGGTAGGAATGATATTTCTTTTATAGTGACTGCCACCCTAAGCACTTTTAAGAAATTTTTCATTTTTCTTGTCCACCACCTTTTTCTTGTTTGTTCATCCTTCACTTCACTTATCCTTTTTTCTTTTCTTCTCATGCTCCTTTTTCACTACTTGACTGCTAGTCTTTGCTTACAGAATCAATATGAATTTTGCAATTAAATCTCTATCTTTCATTGTCCTAGCAGCAAGTAAACAACATAATTCTATGGGCACCTCTTTTTTCATTTTTCTCCTCTTACCACAAATTTCCTTTTTCCCTTAACATTATACTTCGGTAGACCTTTACTTTCAAGTCTCAAAGTGCCTAAGACCACTTTAGATCAATAAGTCTGAGATATCACAATAAGAGGGATTAAGCTACTTTCGTGAGTAAGAAAGAATAAGACTTAAGGCTCAAAGGGGGGTAAACTAGGGACAATGTTTAGGAAGGTAAAACAAACATGGGGAAAATATGGTTTTTTCAAAGAAATGCCTTGATCATTTCCTAACTCCCTAACAACTAGCTATCCTACGTACAATAAGGAAAGTTCTAGATGCTACAATACGTACAAATAAGACAATTTAGCTCACCTCTCATGGCAATCAAGAATCTAGTCGATTTTCTACAGCTACACATTCACACAATCATATTGAATGACATTTTTCATTATTAAGCCATTAAAATCATTTTGAGTCAAATTAAAGAGATCTATATGTCTCTCATGGATTCCTTACTTATGCATTCAAGATGAACACATTATTGGCTCTAGCATAGCCGCTAAGCAAAATGTCAACAAGCACACAAGTGAATGATCTATGACTCAATCCTAAAAAATAAAAACAAACCGCGAATAAATTCTATTAAGTCGATCGTAATCCATCTATCACAGGGAAGGGTCACTGCTCTAAGATGACGACTCCTAAAAATAAAAAATTACCCAGTTCAAAGGACTTCCCTTCGGAAAAGAACCGATGCCATAAAAAAATTGAAGTGTAGATGGGGCATGCCATTTTAAGAAAAATTCAAACAAAAACATGATGTCATTCTCACATTTAACCTCAAAACTTCGGAAGATAATCCCTCACCCCACACTTAAAGTTATGCTCTGTCCTCAGAGAATCTATAAAATAAAAATCATACAAGGGTGAGAAATACTCCTTGAGGCCCTCTAGGGCTTAGTTAGCAGCATTTTCTTTGATTCATGGGTTACACGACCCACACTTAAGCTCTAGACTTGCTCCTTAGCTTTGATTTTGGGTACTCAGACTTTCCCTTCTCTGCACGCAGAACAAAAAATAAAAGTGACACTATACAAAATAATAATAAAAACTACATTATTACAAATTGGGTTGCCTCCAAACAAGCACCTGATTTAACTTCGTGACACGATGACATCAAGGTTTACCACTTTTCCTTCCACTTTGAGCTTATAAATTTCATCCCTAGTTTCTTTTTCAATTTCCTATTATGCAAAAGGGCGGTGGGGTAAACATGAAGGGACCATGTAATAAATATTTCCTCTTGCCTTCTTGGCCCTTAAGTGAGGGATGTCGTTGTGTGTCTTTGGCATAATGAATTTTAGAATGTAGGCACATTTTTCCTCATCTACACATCTCTCCATATGCTTGGAAGGCTCTATTTCTAGGTTTTCCACCAAACACCATGTCGAAAAGTGTTTAGAATGCAGACAAATACACCTTAACTCCAAGATTGAATTATTCTTGACATCCTCACTTTTATCCATCTCCTCAACATCGACATCAACCAACAAAGAAGAGTTTAATGGTTGGGATTCCTCTTCTTGTTCCATGCATTGGCTGGTATCCACAACACTTTATAGTTGGGCCTTAAACGCCTCAACTTTTTTTTTCAAAATACCCTGCAGCTCATGGATACTTGAACCAAATTGGTCTATCTCTTATATGAGCTCTATTCTCCCTTCTACTTGAGGTTCCTTTGAGTATTGGCTATGACCATGACTTGCAAATCATTACAAGTTGTAGTCTCAGACATCATCTCTGTGAGCTTGGCACTCATCCTTTTTAAGGATCCTCCCTGTTTAGTAAATTACTCCCTCATTACTTCCATATGCTCCAGGATTAGTTTTTCCATATTGCTTATTTGAGCATGATGTTCCTCCTCTTCATTATTCCTGTAAGGATAAAAAACAACAGGAGGATCATAATAGGGGCTTGGGGAAGGGGAATAAAAATTTCAGCAACTACTCCAATGGCCATCAAGACCACCACATACACCACAAGTATTATAGGATTGCCAAAAGTGGGGTCCTCAACAATTCATACACGGATCACCAAAATATGAATACCCATCATTCAACCCATTTATATACCAAGATTTCATTTTAAGAAAGTGGTCAAATACAAAAAAAAAAATCTATACAATATATACAGAATAGTGGAATAAAACTCTTAACCTACAAACGATCAAACAATATTCAAGTCTCCGACAACAGCGCCAAAAACTTGATGTCTCCAAAGCGCATGCAAGCGCACGTGGTCATCAAATAATATAGGAGTAGAAGTCCCGATTATCGATCCCTCAGATACTTGTTAGTTCAATTGTTTAAGGTTGTTTCTTATTTCACTATTCTATCAAACAATTAAAATGTGGATTGTATTAGAAAATTAACTACTAAAACTTAAAATGTAAAATTAACTAAAGCTATTGCAAACTTTACCTTACTTTAGATGATGATGAAAATCTAGGGAAATGGCACTTTTAGTTTCAGGTTGAGTTTTTAAGATGTGATTACACTAGATTGATTCTTCCTATGGTTGCTAGTTGCAAGTTACTATCCCATTCCTTGACACTCTCCCGAGCATCCAAGAACTATCTCATGAACCCCTAACGCCTATATCCCCATAGTCGCAGGAGAAACATGAAATGACAGTTATGCCTCCTTGTATTCAACTAAACAGGGTTGAAGGGTATGCCGCTATCCTCAACAACAACTTCTATCCTCTCACCAATGGGTTCAAGGGTCTTTGAATTCCTGTTTTATATTTACCTTTAACCCTTTCGGTTCCTTTTCCCAAGTTCAATTGAAAGCCAACAGATTTACTCACAAGTTGATCAGGATAATGAATAAGCAATAAAAATAAGTAAATATAAACAAGAATTAAAGAAGCATCGAAACTAGTATAAAGAAGTCTTTCAAACTTCAATCCCCCACCATAGCAAAAACCCTAGAGTATGAGTTTAGCCACTCATAGAAAAGTGGTAAAACAAAGTCTTAATCATTATCATTCAAAGCAAAATGATAAAGAAAAGAAGAAACCTAGTGTAGAACTTTTCTCCTCTTCCAAGAGGCTTACAATCTCCACAAAATGATATATGTAATGCAAAAGTGATCCAAAGATTGCTAAAAAATGATCTAGAGGCTATATTTATAGTTGATCCTTCAAATACCGCTTCTGCCATCTAACACTTAGTTTTAAAATAAGTAATTTTTGCTCTAAAGTAGGCCTGGTGCGCTGCCCCCTCCATAGTCCCAAGTTGGGCTTAAGTTTCCTATGAAGTTTAGCTCCGGGCACCCAGCCAAGTTTCTAAGCTTTAGAACCTTTCTAGCGCCTATCCCCATCCATAGCCCCAAATTTTTGGGGAATTTTTCTAAGTCTGGAATGCTCTGAAGATCTATGCCTCTCATCTTGCCAAGGTATTGAATGAAACATCTCTAAAGTTTAGGACCTGGCGCCCAACGCCAGCCATAACCCTAGGTCCTTCTTATCTGCTTCTCAAATCTTCACAACTTGGGCTAATTTTGGTCTTTTTTCCTTGGTTTCCTGCTCAAAACATCTCAAATTGTTTGTTAGCATACTAAACACACTTGAATTTATGCATTTTATAAGGATTATGAACTCAAACAAGGTAAAAATGGGAAAAAACGTGGCAAATAGGAATAGGAATATGCCCAACATCACATGCCCAAGTGAAATCTTATACCTAAGCTTTAGTTGTGTTTTTACCTTATTTAAGCTTACTCTCATGAAATATTTCTTATAATTGTGCATGAACTAACATATGTGATTAGCTCACTTTTGTAGGTAAAATATGGTAAAGATGGGGCATGGAATGAAAATGCATGATCAAGAACGAAGTGAGGGATGAGTGTCAAAAAGATGGCATGCAATTATAAAGAGAAGAGTGCTTCCGCATTTAGTCCATGTCATGCTGGCACATTGGCGGGCCAAGAATTGTTCCATGCTAAGGCCATGCGCTCATGTTGTTTCCATCCAGTGTCATACCATGACAGGTCCGTGCCACGTTGGCAAATCAAGGCGCCAGGCAGCGTGCCACGTTGGGCAGACTGCATGACCAGTGTTGTGCCACACTCCAATTCTAGTGAGCCTGCATATTAAGGTCGTTTCACACCTTCCTAGTAGCTTGATGGGCAGTGTGACACGGATGTGTTTTTCCACAAAAAAAATTTCTAAACTATAAAAGGAACACTTAAGTTATTTTATGTAACACCCTAAAGTCCCTACAATCAAGCCCTATACTTGTAGCAGAATCAACCAAAAAATCTGCAAAATCCCTCAAAACGACTCATTATACGAGTGGTGGTTTGATGTAATGGGTCGTTGAGGGGTCGTGGTTAGGTTATGAGATTCCATCTCCCATACCACGAGTACACACCATGAGTCTTGGTGAGTGGGTAAAACTCCTGGTCACGAGCCGTAGTTAGAATCTGTAGAAAAAGGCCTGAGGTGACGAGTCATAGTATGACTCATAGGTTGATATAATGAATCATGGTCGAGGGTCATGGAAAGATACTGGTTGTTAGATCTTGAACCAATGAGTCAAGATACAACTCATTGTTTGGTGTGACGGGTCGTGGAATGTGGTCGTAGTTTGGACTTACTGAGGGAAGGAGTGATGTCACGAGTCAATGTACGACTCATTATAGGAAACAACGAGTCATGGTAGGCATCCGTGGTGAGAAGTAGAGAGTTGGGAAACTGGGACTGGCTAGCAATAGAAGGAAACCACGAGTCGTGGCTTGGTTGTATGAGTTGTGGTACGACTCGTGGTTACTGGCAGTGTGTTTTTCCTTATCAAATCATTAAGGGCATTTTCATAATTTTTAAGTTACTAACTCCTAAACTATGTTGTTTTAAGCTTTGGAAAGAGTGTTTTATGGATATTATCCACCCTAGAACCTTCATTCTCTTTCTCAAACCCTAATTAGAAGATCTAATTCCCCCAAGGCTGTCAAGGGAAAAGCTAGCATTCATCATATTCATTTTCTTCAAATCTTCTTGGGTCTCAAGCCAAGTCAAGAAATCAATTTACCCAGGTATGTAGGGCTATGAATGGGTGATTTCTTCCACCCTCGTGCCCAAACTTCTTCTCTATTTTATGAATTCAAGTTTCTAATCAAGTGTATTGATTCCTAGGGTTTTAACCCAATTCTATGAAACTATCTATGCTATGTTTATGGGTCCAATCCCCTCATGTTCTAATGTATTATTTGAGACTAACGGGAAGCTTTTACACTCAAATTAATTATAATTTCATGCGATCAAGTTATTAGAAATCTTACCCTATTATGCATGTTTTACAAGAATTCCAAGCTTAGAGCTCATGATTTCAATTATGATGAATTATCAAGATATGCATGTATATTATTAATTTCAAATCTTTGTTCCATGATTTCAAGTTATGAAGTGATTCGAGTATGCATGATTTACGATTTGCACAAGACCAAATAAAGACAAGTATGTTTTCTCCACAATTTTAGCCAAGGCTAATGTGTTGAGTTTTGAAGATATGTTTGGAGTCAAGAATCCTAAGAAAAAAATGATTTCATCTTTGTTGAAAAAAAACAATGTGAGTTATATGCATGTTTTGGAAGTAGTGTCTAACACTGAGTAGGCTTAGCATTTCGAGGTTCCCTTGTCTCGTAAAATACACACCAACGTAGGTATTTATATTTGGGACCTTTCAAGAGATTTTCCTCAGCCCCAAGGGGCTCATCTTGATATCAATATCATGGTTTAGTGTCCTTTGCCCTGGAAAGGTTTTGGACTGCTCTTCCCACTTGATTGTGATAGTTGGGGCATCACGTAAGCTCTATCGTGATGATGTCGGTTATGATGAATATCTCATTGTTCCTCATGATGTATGCATGTCTATGACTATATTATTTTGGATCAAGTGACGTTTTTACAAGGTTTTATTTATGAATTTCAGTTATACTCAGATTATGTACAAATTTGAAAGCCTTGAGCCCTCATGTTCCATTTATGATCAGAAACACATGTTTTGTGATATTTAATCTCATAATCTATCTTATACCATTTTATTAACATGTTTATTATCCCTTCATACTCAGTTTATTCCAAGTTCTAACTGCATAGTCTATATTATATCGTTTTATGATATAAGTTTAGGTAATCCACCCAGTCTCTTCGTTAGCTCGCTCCCGCTCAGTCCAGATCCACCTCTGCCTTGGTGAGTCCTCATTTTTTGAGGACAATTAGTAGTTTATGTTTTGCGTGTTATTTTAGTTTTCAAACTTTAGCAAGATAGTTGTGGGTGTTGTCCTATCAGCTCATCTGATGTTTTAGAGGCTTTTCAGACATTTTGTAGATGATTCTGCTTGTTGAGTTTTGTCTCCATTTATGGCCTTTATTATATTTCAGACTTCCACTTATTCATGCTGGCTTTATTTTTGCTTTGGTTATACTCTTGAATTGCTATTTATGTTTCCATGGCTTAGCTTGGAGTCATTCGTGATTCTAGGTCCTGTGTCTCGATCCAGGCCTATGCTCGGGTCTTGAAAAGCTTGGTATCAGAGCAAAGGTTTAGGTGTGTCCTAGGGTGTCTTAAATCCGCGTCAACTAGAGTCTTTTTCATGGGTGTAAAGCAAACGAAATTTATGAGGAAGAGGCTACAAGGCGTTATTAGGAAAATTCTCTTTCTTTATGACTCTTATCGTGCGTAGAGTGTGAAACTCTAAATGTTCCTCTCCTAACTCATGCTTTATGCATTCACATACAATGCCTTCTAGAAGCGACAATGGAAGAGGAAATGGTAACGAGAATCCACTAGCACTACCAACTCTAGTAGACCCCCTTAGTGGGCAAGTGACGGATGCGGAGCTCGTCTTCCTTCAGAGTGTTAATACGAGCTATCACCACTCTGCTTAACCAGCAGGCAGTCGCACCTATGAACTCTATCAAAGGTACTACAGTTACTAGGGTTCAAGACTTCACCAATAAGATACTACCTGAGATTCACAATTCGAAGGCGGGCGAAAGGTTTAAGAAAAGAGCAAGGGAAAACAAGAGGGCCAGAACTGGAAATTTGAGTTTTCCCAGCAAGGGTCTGGTGGTGGGAATCACCCACAGGTCCAACATAGAGAATTAGCTCCATCACCTTCGTCAATCTGTGTCCCACTACCTGGAGCTGAAGGGGAGCAAAGGGGCAAGAAGTCCGACCCCAAGATTCAGGAGAGCAAATCTAGGGTAAGGGAGATTACATATCCGACTTGCAAGAGATGTCTGAAGAACAACTAAGGAAAGTTCTTGACGGGTTCAGATGCTTGCTTCTGGTGTGGTAAGCCCGGTCATAAGCTTAGAGATTGCCCAACAGCAAAACAGGGTGAAGGTAGAGCCCTATCCATCTGTTCGGTACCTTCGACAGCTCGCCCACTTAGCTAGTGCAGGTAGTGATATATTTTCACCCAAATATATGGTCAGGCCGAGCGGACCATTCAGACTCTTGAGGATATGTTGAGAGCGTGTGTGATCTATTTCTACGGTAGTTGGGATGATCATTGGCTTCTCATTGAGTTTTCCTACAATAACAATTTCCACTCCAACATTTCAGATGGCTCCGTTTGAGGATCTTTATGGGCGGAGATGTAGATCACCTATCGGATGGTTTGAGGTAGGTGAAGCTACGTTGATAGGTCCAGATTCAGTTCACGAGACAATAGATAAGATTTAGCTTATTAGAGATAGGCTGAAAATGACTCAGAATCATCTGAAATCTTATGCTGATGTTAGGAGGAGAGAGCTTGAGTTCGAGGTTGATGATTGGGTGTTTCTGAAGGTGTCTCCCATGAAGGGAGTGATGAGGTTCGTGATAAGTTGGAAATTTACCAACTCATAGACCCTAAGCATGAGTTTTTGCCTAGTTTTCGAGTTGTTTCTGTGGATTTATGCCCTTTCTCTTTAATTCTTTATAGGTACTACATGTGAGTGGAGAAAGCATGAAATAGAGCAAAACACATGAAGTTTGAGATGGAATTTGATGAGTTAGCATATTAAGGAGAGGAGCCAAAGATAATGGAAGATTTGAGCTCAAGAAGAGGTGCAAGGACATGCTTTAAATCGGCTAAACGTGGATCCGAAAGGGATAAAACGCAAGCGAAATGCCAAGAAACTACCTAGACCGGCTATTCAACCGGCGGTTGGCGGTTGGGCAGCGGCTAAATGCCATTTAACCGCCGGCGTTCACAGCTTGTGGCTGTTTTGGGGCGGCGGACAGTCGGTGCTCAACAGATTGGCACCGACTAAAAGCAGATGCTTTCGCAGGTGAGGCCATCTAATGAAGGGTAAAATGGTCCTGAAAGGTCTCCAAAGCATCTAAAAGCCTCAAGGGCATTTGGGAAAAGTTGTACACAAGAAAGTACAGATATTTACATAACTTTGACTGTACACCACTCATTCATTCATCTAGACTTCATCTTTTTTTTCATAGAATTTTTGGTAGAATGCTTTCTCCATAGAATTGTAGAGTTAGATAGTACTTTTCTTCTTATTTTTATTTAACCCATTTTGGAGGTATTTCACCATTGTTGTAAGAGCTTGTGAAGCAAATTTGTGAAGCTAATGTTATGAATGTGAGGGGAATCCTCTTTGTATTTTCTCTCTATCTTTAAATATGCTTGACTAATTTTCTATCTTCTCCCAAGTTTTAATTGCTAAAATTGATGGCTTACAAATATGAATTGTGCTTTATTTTTCTTACATTTACTTGAGAGAGAAATGTGAGAATTGGATGAGAAGATATTAATGAAGAATTGGAGCGCTAGTGTGTGGGATTAAGCTAGGGATATTTAAAACCCACACTTTTACTCCATTAGAGGTTAAGGCTAGAAATAGCTAGGCCTTCCTCAAGCTTGTGTGGTTGAGTACTTGAATTGGCTTCAGGGTTTGAAAGAACCAAAGTCCTAAACATTCTTTTAGTTGAAAAACAAGAGAATGTGAATTATCCACTACTATCTATGCTAATTATGAGTCTAAGACATTGAAGAAATTCCCTATTTAGTTGTGCCATATCACTTGTGATTGCTTGAATTGGGCTTCCCCCCAATTAATATTTGTTTAGAATTTGATAGTTATTTCCCTTTAATTTCTCCCAATTTTACTTTTCAAATGTTGAACAATTATACGTTCTAGTTTGAATTAGTTTATAACTCTTGAATTATCGACTCAATTCTCTGTGGGCTTTGACCCCGACATCCATCGGAATATTTGTACTGATACAATGAACGTTTACGCTCCTTCATAAAAAGAAGAGTGTAGTTTGGACGTTATCAAAAAATGGCGCCATTGTCGGGGAATTGAGTTGTGATAATACACTAGTTATATATAGATTCAAACTAGTTTTTCATTTTTGTTTTACATATTGTATTGGTTTTATTTTTTTTGTTTTTGTTTGTTTGTAGTTATATGATGGAATCGTAGAATGAAAGGAGGTTTGTTCGTTGCAACCCTTATTATGATGACCCATTTCCCTATTGTAGAGGACCACACTATTGGAAAGATTTCAAATATGCCCCTAGAAGAAAGATGAGTGCAACTTCTCCTTCTTATGATGTATATAGATGCACATTATGTGGTAGTCATGGGAGACATTAGGATGGATGCTGTTCGGTGGTTTTTGCAACTACATGCAAGTGCACATGGTCGAACAAGTAGTAAAATGGCTAAAGTAAGTCATGTATCGATCCCACAAGGACTGAACCAAGGTAATAATCAACTTAAGTGTTAATCAACTCTAACTTTAAAAATGCAGACAACAGTTTAAAGAAGATTTTGAGAGTTTGTTTCCTAATTTATACTAATCTAAGATAAAATTATAAAGTGAGTCTGAACTATAGTAATGAGCATGCTGAGGCTAAA
>JACEIK010007801.1:51617-66960 GCA_018107945.1 Datura stramonium
CCGATGTACCACACCAGGGTAAAATAAAAATATCTTCAGCCGATGTACGACACGGGGTAAAATAAAAAGATCTCCAGCTGGTGTACCACCCTAGGGTAAAATAAAAACAAATCTTAATCACAATCATAAATGGATCTAACGGAGCTCATACAAACTATCCAAATATTGAAAACCATAAAATATGCCGATCAGTAACTATAACATGTGTAGGATCTTACCAGGACCGCTAATACTACAATTATGCCATACACATATAGGTATTTCATTTAGCGTTTAAATACATATATATGCTGTGAATGAATTCTAGGGAAGTTCCTAGAACTTGAATATCATAAAAACATGTGTAGACTCACGTTCATGATTTTGAACGTCTCCTAGCAATTCTAACACGAGGAGCAGAGAGGAATAACTTAACCTAACATTTTCTATTAACAATCTTAGCATTCATTTTGTGTTTATACTCATTTGACTTTCATACTTTCATATCAAGAATTGTGAGCATGCCTCATTCATTGCACATCACATTACATCTCGAGGTAACTTATGAATAGGAAGACATAACTTGTGTATCTCAAATCTGGAGCTCTTTAATATACAAATGCTAGGCAATTGTCTAGGGGATGCCCTAAGATAAATAAAGACTTATAGTCGTGCTTCAGACAACGTATGAAAAGCGTCATGTGAAATATTGCAATATATGTAGAGCTTAGAAAAGCTTAAAAGCTTTATAAATAGTTTAGAAGCTTCCAAGAAAAAAAATCCTTTAAAACTTGAGAAAGTTACTCCAACTCATAGAACAAATAATCAAAAATAACTGTTTAAAAAGGACGACGAAGAACTTCTCCTTAATTTGAGTCACTATCTTAAAATATTCGATTCTAATCATTTCTTAAGAAGTTAACACTTTACTAGCCTTCCATTATCTTAACACAACTGAACATAACAAACTTTATTTATAACCCTTTTTTCTAAATGTCATTAAAACAGGGTAAATCTTGTTGGATATTTGCCTAACTCATTAAAAATTGTAACACTTATCATCTAAAAAAAACCTTTGGCTTTACTTTTCATATTCATCATAAATTCTTTCCAACCAAGATTCGTAATTCCCTACTTGATCATTTACTCTCGTGTTCATTATTCAAGAATTTCTTTTACGCACTTACCTTTTTACCTAATTTCCAACCTTACCTCTTAAACATCATCTTGTTCATATTTAACATCTCTCAAAGGTTCTTGAAATCAACTATGGACAGAGGGCATATAACTCACATTTTACCTTAAAAGGTCTAATATTTACTCTTACCTCTCCATCGCTGCCAGAGCCTCAACCTTTACTCTTAGTTTGATTTCCTTACACATATACAACTTTCAAAGAACATACGACGTGTATACTTAAATCCTTAAGCAATTCTCAGGAGGTCTAGATAACTAAAGAGCTGTAATAAACATATAGCAACTTTCGAAAGGTAGTCCTTACTGCTTTAGCACGTAATTTGAACGTAAGCATAAACACATATATATGTATATCATGATTTTTGTATAACCTGTTAATATCAAGATATTGTGCATAACTTTCCAATAAAGATGGTTCCATAGAAATATCAATAGTTTATCCATTTGGGCCTTATTTTCCAAGTTTAACGTACCGGTTAATTAAGAAACACATTAATTAGTCGCTTAGCTTAAGGAAGAGGGATCGGGGAACCATCTCATGGCCCTACGTACCTTAAAAAATGAATATAATAGGGTAGGTAACTGTCATAAGGAAATTCCATTTCGTTACCTCGTTAGCCGTTATTGAGTTAAAACCCGATTTCAATTATTAGGTTTGTCTGCACGTCGTCGTCTTGCCATGCTTACCAAATTTCTTAGAAGCCATAACGTGAAATAACTTTGACACAATAAATACATAACATAATGTAAAGGAACAGCTCACAGNAAGGGTTAAGTCATTATATGTAAAGGAACAGCTCACAGTGCCCACGCCGAGGGGACTTCAAACTCAATTTACAACTATGACCATAATAGAAGGCAATTGCGCTCTTCGCTTCACATTCATGCGTTCCAACTCTTTAGCAAATACATAACTTAATACCAAGTAATTCTAACAACTTTGAGGAACCATAATATGATACTAAATAATCTCAAGTACAAGAGAATGCCGGATTAATCCAAATCAAGAGACAAAGAACGTCTTACATACCTTTCTCCGATGAACTTTTCTCTAGCCGATTTTCTATTTCAATGATCAGCCTTCAACCTCCTTAATCCAGTGGTTTTATAGGCCAATGAGAAGCTTAATATATATCACAAAATGCAGATAAAATAACTAAACAATGGCATTAAAAATAGAAACAACAACACACGGAAACATCAACAATATTTAGCCATTTTCTCAATTAGTTTTCACTAACTTTTAAGGGAGAAACAAGAGGTAATTTTACCTTAGTTCTGCTGTAATTATTCCCCTCAATATGAAGTATAATTACAGAAAAATAAACAGCCAAAATCCTAAGGAAAATGAGCAATACTTAGCTCCCTAACTGTCCATCGGCAGCTCACTTAGCTGCCAATTCCCAGTTTTTCGCTTTACAATTTGAGAGGTTTAAAAGGGGATACTTACCTTTTGATGGGGATTTGTTCTTGGTTAAAAATAGGAGTAATTTACCTCAACTTCTTGTCCAAAAATACAGCAATCTTGCTGTCCAAACCGCCACAAAACAGTTAACCAACACACCAAACACACCTCCAACTTCTAGTCTTGTAATAAAAAATTCAAGCAAGGATAATAGTCGAATCCTTACCTTTTATACTTTTGTTTAATCCCTAACAAGAGTGAGTATATGTAGCTTAGGAAAGATTCAAAAATGCAGAAAATTCACCACAGCAACACTGCCCAAGTGCAGCCAAAACAGCCACCAACACACCACCTTCACCTTATGCTAGATCCCCATCACTTAGCTTTAGTTTAATGGAGTTTAGCTTAGTGTTTTCCTTAGTTGTTTTCTGGAAATTTGAGAGAATTTCAGAGGATAAGCAGGCACCTTAATTATAGAAACATTGAAAATGATTTGCTAAGTCATGAATTAAAATATAAAGCAAGTTGGGCGGTAGCCGTTTTTAGGGCGGTGGCCTCCTTACTGTCCGACAATGTCATGGTAAAACGTCTATAATGTTTTACTATGAACTCCGATTGATGAGCGGTTTGATTTTATAAAAACTAGACTCAAAGACCTTTAATTTCATAGGTCTTGGGGCTTATAATTCATTATATTCTAGGAGATACGGTTATTTAAAGTTACCCTTACTTATGAACTTCACATACTCTTTGATTTTCCGTTCGTACTCATTTCCCTTTCATCTATGGCAAATATACAACCCGTACTTCCCTTAACATAGCATACAAACATCAAATAATCATCAAAAAATTTCTGGGGTGTAAAATTGTCCCATCAACTCGTCATGTTTAGAGGCTTTTCAGACATATGTATGTATTTAGCTTCGGATCTCGTATTCTGATGTTATGTTCAAGTTAGACTTCTGCTATGGGTATTTTATTGATTATTCAGTTTCTTGACTGAGATTAGATGTATGATTATGCCATAGGTCAACTTGGGATCTCTCAAGGCTCCTTGTCCCGTGTTGAGATTCGGGCCTCCATTTGGGTCGTGATACATTAGTAGCGAGATACATGAAGGGAAAGCCTATGGGTCAATTTGTGTGCACTTGAATTTATTTGTGAGAGTGAGGGCATTTGTCTTACCTTATAATCCCTATGCGTGAAATGCTAAAAAATGATTGGAATTCTCTCTTCTTGTGAGTGACATCATTTCCTTGGGATACATGCTTAAAATTATTTTCAAATTAGAGAACTTTAAGGCAAGCTTTGAATGTGAATTGTCAATGACTTGAGATGCTCTTTGAACTTGTTTTGATGAACTATTCCCCTTGTCTGAATGGAAGGAATGCATGCAAGATATGTTTAATAATTGTGGTCATCTATTGAAGTTTGTGCAACATGGTTTGAGTCTTTTCTTTTTCTTGAGTTGGTGTACAATGTTTGGGTTTTCTGGAGTCTTGATGATTTTGTGTGCAACTACCATAGTGCTCTAAACTTTTGCAATGTCCTCTTTTGAAAGAACGTCTTGATTGGCCCTTGATGCAAAAACTCATATATAGCATGTTGTTCATTTTCTCAACTGTAAAGAATTACACTACTCGAGGACAAGCAATGGTTTATGTTTGGGGGTCTGATGACTTGGAAATTTACCAACTCATTAGACTTTTAATCATGAGTTTTTGCCTAGTTTTCGAGTCGTTTGTGTGGATTTTATGCTCTTTCTCTTTAATTCTTTGTAGGTACTTCACGTGAGTGGATAAAGCATCAAATCGAGAAAAACACATGAAGTTTGAGATGGAATTTGATGAGTTCGCATATAAAGGATAGGAGCCAAAGATAATGAAAGATTTGAGCTTAAGAAGAGGTGCAAGGACATGCTTTGAATCGGCTACACGCGGATCCGGAAGGGTGAAATGTGGGTAAAATACTGAAGCGACTGCCCAAACTGGCTATTCAACCAACAATTGGCAGTTGGGAAGCGTCTAAACACCCATTGAACCGTCGGTGGTCACTGCTTGTGGCTATTTTGGGGTGGCGAACAACCAGTGCTCCGAGGATTGGCATCGGCTAAAAGCCGGTGCTTTCGCAGGTGAGGCTGTCTAATGAAGGATAAAAAGGTCTAGAAAGGTCTTCAAAGCATCTAAAAGTCTCAAGGGAATTTGGGAAAAGTTGTACACAAGAAACTATAGCTATTTACATAACTTTAATTGTACACCACTCATTCATTCATCTAGACTTCATCTTTTTTTTTCATAGAATTTTTGGTAGAATCCTTTCTCAATAGAATTGTAGAGTTAGATAGTACTTTTCTTCTTCTTTTTCTTTAACCCTTTTTGGGGGAATTCCACCATTGTTGTAAGAGCTTGTGAAGCAAATTTGTGAAGATAATATGAGGAATGTGAGGGGAATCCTTTTGGCATCTTCTCCCTATCTTTAAATATGCTTGATTAATTTGCTAGCTAGAGGTATATTCATGGTGGGTTTGTTAATTTGATTGAGTTTTGATAAATTTCTCTTGAATTCTTATTGCAGGTATAGATGTACTATCTTCTCCCAAGTTTTAATTGCTAAAATTGATGGCTTGAAAATATGAATTATTCTTTACTTTTCTTACTTTTGCTTTAGAGAGAAAGGTGAGAATTGGGTTAGAAGATATTATTGATGAATTGAAGTGCTACTGTGTGGGATTAAGCTAGAAATAGTTATAACGCACACTTTCACTCAATTAAAGGTCAAAGCTAGAAATAGCTAGACCTTCCGTAAGCTTGTGTGGTTGATTACTTGAATTGGCTTTGGGGTTTGAAAGAACCCAAGACATATACATTCTTATGGTTGAAAAACAAGAGAATGTGAATTATCCACTGCTATCTATGTTGATTATGAGTCTAAGGCATTGAAAAATTTCTCGATTTAGTTGTGATCTCATCTATAAAATACTCCTAGCCATATCACTTGTGATTGCTTCAATTGGAATTCCCCCTAATTAGTCTTAGTTTAGAATTAGATGGTTATTTCCCTTTAATTTTCCCCAATTTTACTTTTCAAATGTTGAACAATTATGCGTTCTAGTTTGAATTAGTTTATAACTCTTGAATTATCATCTCAATTCTCTGTGGGATTCGACCTCGGCATCTATCAGGATATTTGTTTTGATAGAACAACCGTTTACGCTCCTTCATAAAAAGAAGAGTGTAGTTTGGACGTTATCACAATTCCTTTATTAAATTGTGCCCAATAATCTCCTTCGGTTGCATGTGGTGCGGGCAATCTCTCAAGTAGCCCTTGTATCGTTCCCATGCCTGAGCTAAGGTCTCACCATCTTTCTGCAAAAAACTGGAGATCTTCCTTCTCAACTCTTTTTTTCTCCTTGATGAGAAAAACCTATTTATAAATTTTTTGGAAAGAACCTCCCAACTGGTAATGCAACTTGCTGGCTTATTCTGAAGCCACTCCTTGGTTTCACCAATCAATGAGAATGGAAAAAACGTGAGTTTAAACATACTCATCTCACACATTATGATAGTGAAACTTCTCACTCAGCTCTACAAACATCATTAAATGTCTATGAGGATCCTCGTGCGACTTTCCCTAATACTGACAAGTATTTTGGACCAACTGTATGGTCCCTTCCTTCAAATTGAAATTTCTAATGATGGTCGGCTTGATGATCTCTTTGGAAGAATTCTCCAAGTTTGGTCTAGCAAAGTTAAGCACTGGAACCCTCTCGTGGTTGTTTCCCTGTGCTGCTCGTTATTCTCCACAGCTAACTTGCAAAAGGTTCTCCCGATTTCTGGATCAAAATAAGCCAATGGTGGTCCCTGACTTCTCCTACTTGGCATACACTGAGCACACAAAACCTGTAAACTTCAACAACCAACAAACAAAATGTAAAATACAGAATAGTGGAATAAAAATCCTAAACTAAAAATGATTAATCAATCTTTAAGTCCTTGACAACGGTGCTGAAAAACATTATGTTGCCCAAGCACACACAAGCGCATATGGTCATTAAGTAATATAGGACAGTGAAGTCCCGATTATCGATCCCTCAGAGACTTGTCAGATTTATCATTTAAGGTCAACACTTTATTTCACTACTCTGATAAACCACAGATAAAATGGGGAGTGGTTTGAATATTATACTACTAAACTTGAAATGTAAATTAACTTATCAACTAAAATCAATTCAAAATTGTTTGTAATTCAAATGATGATGAGAATCTAGGGTAATGGCACTTTCGCTTCAGGTTGAGTTTTCAAGATTTGAATTCGCTAGATTAATTCTTCCTAAGGTATCTTGTTGCAAGTTACTATCCTATTTCTTTCTATTCTCTGGAACATTCAAGAACTATACCATGAAACCTAATGCTTATATTCCTATGGTCACAGGAGAAGCATGAGACAACAGTTGTGGCTACTTTTAGTCAACTAAACAAGGTTGAAGGGTATATTCCTATCCTCAACAATGACTTCTATCTTGAGCTTAGTCGAATAAGATTCTTTGAATACCTATTCTATCTTTACTTTTAACCCTTTTAGTTCCCTCTCCCGATTTCAACCAAAAGCCTACAAATTTATTCAAAAGGTGATCAATCTAATAAATAAGAAATTAACATAAGAATAAACAACATTTAACAAAAATCAATACTAGCATAAACAAACTATCAAACACCAACCATTAGCTATGGATAAAACCCCAGAACAAGAGTTTAGTCACTCATGTTCAAGTGGAAAACCAAAGACAAAATCATCATTCGAAATATAAACGATAACGAAAAGATGAAAAACCTAAGTAATAAACTCCTTGTATCTCCCCCAAAAGCTGCATATACTAACCAATACGATCAAAAATATGTTGAAAGATGGCTTACAAATGACCTTGATGTTATATTTATAAGAAAGACCTCAAATGACGTTTTTTCCCTAAAGTAATTAGCTTCAAAATCAGCAAAATCTGTCCCGAAATAGGCCTGGCGCGCTGCGCCATCTAATGTGCTAGGTTTGGCTTCAAATTCTTCTGAAGTTTTGATCTGGGCGCCCCACACCAGCCAATGCACCAAGGTGTTAGTCAAATTTCTAAGCCTCTAGACCCTTCTAGCCCGCCACGCCACTCAAAGAACTAGACTGTTGAATTTTCAAGTTTAGAATGCTCCTAGCATGCGACGCCACTCATCTCGCCAAGGTGTTGATCAAATTTTCTTTTGAAGTGAAGGACCTGGCATGCCACGCCACCCACAGAACCAACTTTGGTGTAGATTTCTCTGATGTTTGGAGTTGGCATGCCACGCCATCCATCTCACCAGACCAATTTTCGCGAACACTTCCTTCTTCACACCTTGGGTCATTTTTGAGTCTTTTTTCCTTAGTTTCCTTCTCAAAACATCTGAAAACATTAGTTAGCTCATAAGACATACATAAATATGAATTCATTCATTTTATAAGGATTATGATCTTAAAACAAGGTAAAATATGGGTAAAAACATGAAAATGGGCATAAGAGTATGCCCAACATAAGGCTAAGAAGAAAAACAAGGCTTATAGTTCAATGAAGTTTGCTAGAGGTGATGTTAAATGAGGTACAACAACAATGAACAACATGGGTCTATCAAAGAAATGCCTTACCATATCTTACCTCTTCGACAACTATCTATCATGCACACATGTTAAGCAAGTTATACATGTTACTCTATGTGGAAAACACAACAATTTCAAGCCCACCCCTCAGGACATCATGATCTGAGTCTATTTCTTGTGGCCACATATCCAGACAATCATATTGAATGAATTTCCATTATTAAGCCCAACTTTTCCACCTTGAGTCAAGTTAATGAACCTATGTGTTTCTCATGAAAATTTTATTTCTCATGCATTCAAGATGGACAATTCATTGCTTCTAGCTTAACTTCTAAGTGGAATGTCAAAAGCACACAAGTGGTGATTTTTGGACTCCAACCTAAAAATAAAAAATTGTGACTAATTTTCCTTTAAGACAGTCATCATCTATCCATCATCAGGATGAGTCACTACACCTATGAAGGACTCTAAAACAAATTTGGCTCTCAACTATACTAAATAAGCAACCAGAGATGAACAAGCACATAACATAGCATCATTCAGTTTCAACAACTATCCACATACTAACTATTACAGACCAAGCTAACTAACACAGAAGTTTGATTACCGTTACTACAACCTACTCTAACAATTTAGAACAAATATAATAAAAAGAAAATCTATTTTTTCCACCGCACACATAAATAGTGCACTATCCCTGGTGCACATACATGTCATAGCAAGTAGGGAGAGAAAAAGAAACTTCATGGGCCTCTAAGCATAGTCATCATCTTCAGGATTGATATCATGATCATCATCATCATCTTCTATATCATCAACTAACATTGCACTAGTGGTGGCATCATCCTCATAATCATCATCAACTGCATCTGTCAGCACTGTAGGCTCATCATCATCTAGTGGCTCTTCAAAAGCAGGCCCCACCTTACACATCTCTATGAGTAGGTACCAATCCTCTAGTGCAGACATTTCCTCATCAATTGTAGGTTACCCCAAATCTTCAGTTGCAGCTCAAACATCCCAAACATACAACCTCTCAAACTATCATCCTGAGCATGGCGCTCGATTGGAGTGAGAGCTAGTTTGGATGTTATTCTTGGCTCCTTAACTTTTGTAACATAAATCATCTTTCCTACCAAGTGCCCTGCTAGGGGGTAGGTGGAGGTTAGTCTCCTCTTGCTCAATACCAATCTCCCTTAAGAACAACATCAACAAGTTGCATAATAATACTTCCATCGATAATTGTCATTGGACCATCATATGTTGTCCCTAAGCACTGTGCCAAAGTTAATTGGTTGCTCTTTCATCAGCATGTACACCAATACTACTTTCTATTGAGTGATCTCTGTGGTATGTTTCCCTGGAAGGAGTACATCACGGACAAACTTAGCTACGCCTCAATGCATTTTAGGGAGAACCAGCTAGCTCTGGGTTCGACCAAACTCTAGCCTCCTTAGTCAAGTAGGAGAAGGACTATCGAATGAACACCAGTCTCACTTCATGCCCACCAGGCAGCTAAATTCTCTTTTCATAATATGTGGCGAATGTCACAATATAGCGGCTTCTCAAGGAATAAGAAATACATCTCTAGGTCCACTATTGGCATGCCAAGGAATGCATTTAAAGAAATGGCAGTGAAATAGACAACTTGACCCCGCACCTTAATCTTTGTGCTCTCTCTATAAGAGGTGTTCCAATTGGCATAAAATTGCCTCAATAAGGTGAGGCTGCCCTCCTCTGACTCAGTAAACACATAACTCAGCCCTAACTCACGGACAGTGTCAAGAATGTTGGGGAACTCAATTGTTAGATGACCCTCATCAATCCAATTCTCTAGGGCATTGATGAGTTCGAAATTTACCGTAGAAATGCTTCCCATAGGCCTAAAACTTGTTANACCCTCATCAATCCAATTCTCTAGGGCATTGATGAGTTCGAAATTTACCAACTCATTAGGCTCCTAAGAAAGAGTTTTTGTCTAGTTTTTGAGTCATTTATGTGGATTTTATTCCCTTTCTCTTTAATTCTTTGTTGGTACTTCACGCGAGTGGAGAAAGCATGAAATTCAGCATAACACATGAAGTTTGAGATGGAATTTGATGAGTTTGCATATGAAGGAGAGGAGCCAAAGATAATGAAAGATTTGAGCTCAAGAAGAGGTGCAAGGACATGCTTTAAATCGTCTAAATGCGGAACTGGAAGGGCGAACCGCGGGCAAAACTCCGAAGAGACTGCCCAAACTGGCTACTCCACCGGTGGTTGGTGGTTGGGCAGTGGCTAAAAGCCTATTGAACTACCGATGGTCACTGCTTGTGGCTGTTTTGTGGCGGAGGATAGCTAGTGCTCCATGGATTGCCGGTGCTTTCGCTGGTAAGGCTGTCTAATGAAGGGTAAAAAGGTACAGAAAGGTCTCTAAAGTATCTAAAAGGTTCAAGGGCATTTGGGAAAAGTTGTACATACGAAAGTACATATATTTTAATAACTTTCATTTTACACCACTCATTCATTCATCTAGACTTCATCTTTTTCATAGAATTTTGGTAGAATCTTTTCACCATAGAATTGTATAGTTAGATAGAATTTTTCTTCTTCTTTTTCTTTAACCAAAATTGGGGGAATTCCACCTTTTTTGTAAGAGCTTGTGATGCTAATGTGATGAATATGAGGGGAATCCTCTTGGTATCTTCTCTCTACCTTTAAATATGCTTGACAATTTGCTAGCTAGAGTTATATTCATGGTGGATTTATTAATTTGATTGGGTTTTGATAAATTCATCTTGGATTCCTATTGAAATTGTAGATCTATTATCTTCTCCCAAGATATAATTTCTAAAATTGATGGTTTGCAAACATGAATTGTGCTCTACTTTTATTGCTTTTGCTTGAGAGAGAAAGTTCAGAACTGGGTGAGAAGATAATAGTGAGGAATTGGAGTGTTTGTGTGTGGGATTAAACTAGAGATAGTTAAAACCCACATTTAGACTCCATTAAAGGTCAAGGCTAGAAATAGCTAGTCCTTTCTCAAGCTTGTGTAGTGGATTACTTGAATTGGTTTTGAGGTTTGAAAGAACCCAAGACATAAACATTTTTATGGTTGAAAAACAAGAGAATGTGAATTCTCTATAGCTATCTATGCCAATTATGAGTCTAAGGCATTGAAGAAATTTCCTATTTAGTTGAGGTCTCATCTATAGAATGCCCCTAGCCATATCACTTGTGATTTCTTGAATTGGAATTCCCCCCAATTAGTCTTAGTTAGAATTAGATAGTTGTTTCCCTTCATTTTTCCCCCAACTTTACTTTTTAAATGTTGAACAACTATGCATTCTAGTTTGAATTAGTTTATAACTCTTGAATTATCAACTCAATTCTCTGTGGGATTTGACTCTAACATCCGTTAGAAATATTTTCTTTGAGTAACGACCGTTTACGCTCCTTTGTAACAAAAAGAGTGTAGTTTGGAAATTATAAAAAATGGCGCCGTTGTCGGGGACTAGAGCTTGACATTGTTGTGTTGAATGTTAATTTTAATTAGTCTTGTATCTTAGTTGTTGACATTGATCTTGCTGTGATTATTAGGGTAAAGTCATATGATTCAGCACTCACAAGAAGGAGATAGCTCAGTTGAGGGCAATATAGAGCACGAAGAAGATAACCAAGTGATGCCTGATATTGCAAGAGCCATTCGCCTAGCGCCCATGATAGGGAATGTCGTGCTTCATGTCACAAGTACAATGTTACATTTACTACAGACGAAAGGGCTCTTTGCGGGTAAACCGAGTGAGGATGCAAATCGCTTCTTGAGGAAGTTCTTAGAGATCTTCTAGCCCTTCAACATAAAAAATATAAGTTAAGAGTCTATCAGGTTATGTCTCTTTCAATTCTCCCTAATGGGAGAGGCCACTATGTGGTTGGAGGAACTCCCTACTGGTTGTATTACATCGTGCCAAGAATTGACTGAAGCCTTTTCGGATTATTTTTTCCCTCCGTCAAAAATGTTGCAGCTAATGGATGATATCATGAACTTTGTGCAAGAGCCAAGGGAACCGTTGCATGAAGCATGGCTAAGGTTTAAGAAGAAGGTTTCCCTTTGCCCCCACCATGGTCTCCCTGATGGAGTACTCCTTCAATGTTTTTACTGAGCTATAGACTCCATTAAAAAATCCATTGCCAATTATTTAGCCAGAGGATCAATCATGGATCAGGCATATGGGTTAGCTAAGACCCTTTTGGACAAAATGACAAAGACAAATCGGGCATGGCATAAGTGTGAGACCAATGTATCCACACATGATGGTGGTTCTAATGTGTTGCCAGCCGAGTTGTGAAAAAGAGATGAAGAGCGAGATGAGAACCTTGCTAAAATGATGACGCAACTGGAGGTATTGAAAAAACATGTGATGGGGGCAGGGCCCATAGTTGTGAATGTTGTAGGTATTCAAGGTCCATTGCACTTTGAAGGAGAATCCTCGCCACCGAGATACGATGAGAAGTGCCAATACATGGCAAAGCAGAACCAAGTTTCAACGGACTAATCAAGGTCCTTGGCGCCCACAGGAAGAGAACCAAGGTTAGAGACACTGCGACGTACAATGATGGACCGATAGAAATGAAAGATGTGGCACTAGAGAGAAAATCGAGAGGGGGATCGCTATCATCGAAGTTCAAACCCATATTTTCCTCCTACTAAATATGAGAATGCCTAAAATCAGCCAGGTGTGAGTGATGCAGGTAGCTCAAAAATTGAAGAGATGTTAGCTAGAGTCCTTAAGAAAGTGGAATCAACCGACATTGGGGTCAGGGAATTGAAAGGGGAGGTGTCTAACCTTGCCCAAACTGTGAGTTCTCATTCAGCCTCCATTAAGCATTTGGAAGCGCAAATGAACCACTTCTCTTCTCAAATAAACCCCCAAATGAAGTAAAAACTCCCAAGTGATACAATGCCCAACCTGAAGAAAGATAGTCAATGCATGGCCATTGTTAAAAGGAGTGGTAAAATGGTTGGAGATGCAGGTGTGAAGCCTAAGGAAGTTGTTGCTCCTAAAACAAATGATGAAAATGAATTTGATGTGGTGCCAAAAGAACCAAGTGGTTGTGAAAATGTTGAGGATGAAGGTGAAGGAGAGGCTGATGAAGTTCCCTCAAATGTTGATGAAGAAGAGGCAGGCATGAAGGCCTAAAATGATAAAGAAAAAGAACCAAGAGCTCCACCCCTTATCCACAATGGTTATCTAAGAAAAAAAGGATGATCAGTTCAGTAAATTTATTGACATGTTCAGTAAATTATCCATTAATATAACGTTGCTGGATGCCCTACTTCAAATGCCCGGATATGCCAAATTCATGAAGGAGCTGCTGTAAAAGAAGAAGGTGGTAGACGTGGCACTAGAGAGACAACATGTCACTGTAGTGCGATGATGATGAGCAATCTTTCCCAAAAGTGGGAGGATCCAGGAGCCTTCACTATTCCTTGCACTATAGGTTTATGTGTGTTTAAGAAAGCCCTCTACGATCTTGGTGCAAGTATAAATATGATGCCCCTTATCATCTTCAAGAAATTAGGGCTTGGGAACACTAAACCCATGTTAATAAGGTTGTTAATGGCTGATCGATCCAAAAAGAAACCTGTGGGTGTGTTATAGGATGTATTGGTAAGGGTGGATAAATTTATTCTACTAGCTGATTTCGTGGTTCTTGATTGTGAAATGGATATAGAAGTTCCAATCATTCTAGGGAGACCATTTCTCACCACGGGTAGAGATTTGGTAGATGTGGAGTTAGGAGAGCTAAAGTTCCAGGTTGGAAGTGAAGAGGTTACCTTCAAGGTGTGCAAATCTGTTGAACCTCCTAATGAATGCAAAGTGATTGGAGTATTACATGAGAAGAATGAGTATAATGGAGTTGATATGGAGGAGGTTGAGTTGTAGGATGATCCTTCGAAGAATGAAGCTAAATGAGAAATACGTCGTGCCACAACATTAACTAAGGTGCTTCTTGGGAAGAAACCATGACCCAAATGGAGGCATGGATCGTAACACGGGACAAGGATCCCCGAGAGACCCCAAGATCCATGCCATAAGCATACATCTAACTCAATCAAGAAATGAATAACCAACAATACAATCATAGCGGAAGTCTAACTTGAATATAACATCCAAATATAAAATCCGAAGTTGAATACATACATATGTCTGAAAAGCCTCTAAACATGACGAGTTGATGGGACATGACCCCAACTAACTCAATAATACTGAAATTGAAATACATAGGGAAAGCTGAAAGTCTAGCCCTCGAAAGATGAGTACTCACCAAAAAAGCAAACGTTAACTCTGATAAGCTGACTAAGAGTGGGGTTGAACCTAAGAGCCGGGTCATGTATCATGAAACAATACAACATAGAAAGTATGCGGTCAGTACGTGGAATGTACCGAGTATGCAAGGTAAGTAAGAATCGCTTAAGTAAAGGAAATCATTTAAAACATTTCATAGCATAACATAAGCTTTAACCAAGGGAAGGTCTTGCATGCATTCTTTCTGAAATCATGATCTTTTCATAACATGACAATACATAGCTTTATAACATCAACTGACTCGAATGGCTCAAAGCTGAAATATGACATTTATAGAAAAGCTGAACATTGAGTCAAACCTTGCTTTTAGAATATGTATGTGTATATATAATAATTATGAGTAATAAATATGCATGTATGAATCATATGGAACACTGGGAGACTCGTCACTTAACCGATATACCACGATAGAGCTTACATGGTCCTAACTATCACACTCAAGTGGGTAGAGCCGCCCAAAGCCTTGCCAGGGCTAAGGACGATCCCATGAAATTGATATCAACTCATGGGCCATTAGGGTTGGTATAGCATGCAAGGGAGGTCCCAATAATGTATAATAGTATCAACCTACGTTGGCGTGTTGTTCTGGGGCATAGGGTGATCGACCCTTAGCCTTCTTGGTGCTAGACTTTTCTCCCAAAAACATGCATATGCTCTACATCGTTTTATAATGAAGCTCAACATTGCCTATTGATTAAGCTCAATAATGAAATACATCTCAAATATGAAATCATGCATATGAGAAGCTTTAATTCAAAACATACCACAAGCTCAAAGATAATTGGGAGTCCTTGCT
>JACEIK010007803.1:0-10994 GCA_018107945.1 Datura stramonium
TATAACTCAGCGGAAGTCTCATACAACAGCACATCAGAATAATATCCGAAGCTATACGTACATAAGTCCAAAAGCCTATAGTCTAGATGAGTTGATGGGACAAGACCCTAACAACTCCACAAAACATGAAACGGAAATACGACATGAAACTGAAAGTCTAGTCCTTGAAAGATGAGGAATCACCACTCACGCAGGTGCTAACTCTAATAAGCGATTACGAATGGGGCTGAACCTGGGAAATAGATCCTACATCCTGAAATGATGCAGCATAGAAAGTATGCGGTCAGTATGTGGAATGTACTGAGTACGCAAGGTAAGTAAAACCACTTTAGTAAAGTAAATCATTTAAAACATTTCATGCATATCATACATTTTCAACATGAGAGGAAGGGCAAACATGCATTAATTTTGAAATCGCAATCTTATCAAAACATGACCATGCTTAGCTTTACTATATCATGACTGACTCGAATGACTCAAAGCTGAACATAACATTTATATCAAAAAGTTGAACAATGAGTCAACCTTACTTTTAGAACATGCATGCATAAGGTAATTATCATGAGTAATGAATATGCAACCTGAATGATATAGATAGTGGGAGGCTCGTCACTTAGCCAACATACCACGATAGAGCTTATGTGGTCCTGACCATTACACTCATGTGGGCAGAGCCATCCAAAACCTTTCCAGGGCTAAGGACGCTACCATGATATCGATATCAAGCTGAAGGGCCAATCGGGACGGGGATAGCTCATAAGGGAGGTCCTAATAATATAATAGTATCAACCTATGTTGGCGTGTAGTTCTGGGGCATAGGGTAATCGATCCTTAACCCACTCGGTGCTAGACTCTTCTCCCAAAACATGCAATGCTCTACATCGTATATAACGAAGCTCAACATGAAATCATGCATAACTCAACATCGTATGAAATGAAGCTCAACATTGTCTATTGACAAAGCTCATAATGAAATCATGCATAGACTAGACATCATATGGATATGAAGCTCAACATTGTCTATTGACAAAGCTCAATAATGACCTACATCTCAATTATGAATTCATGCATATGAGAAGCTTTATTTCGAAACATACCATAAGATCAATCATAGGTGGGAGCATCTGCTCAAAATTATGTGGTAAGCTAAGTGTAGAAATATTTACTCAACATACCACAAGCTAGAATTTATAATAGAAACGGGGAAATTTCATTTCAAACAATATGGTAAGATTATGTCGGGAAAATCATCACTTTAAATCAACATGTGGGCATTGCCCAAAGCTTTATCATACTAGGATCTACTCATTTCATTTTGAAAACAACATCATAATCATGGGTAGCCTTAGCAACATGCTTTCCATCATTAAATTTCATCATCATTATACGTTCAAAATCATTCTCTTCTTTTCCCTACCTAAATAATATGAAGTGGATATGAAGGCTAAATACCCACACTTATTCTCTACTGGCTCAATGTTGGATTGAGGTATCAGTTTTTACCTAAAACTCTATTTAGTTTCATGTTCAGTTCATGCACGTATGTTTCTTTTATGTATATGGGTGTGTATGTGATTTGCGAATTCAGTTCAGTTGAATATTTTCAATCGGAGGTAGTCATTCCGTCAGTTTTCGATTTAAATGATCAGTATTTGAATATGATAATTGCTTGTTTCCAACATTCGAGGATGAATGTTCCCAAGAGGGAGATATTGTTATACCCGGGGAGCTAAAAAATCATACCCGAGAGTTGAAACAGGGAAAAAGTGAGAAATTTTATTGCAACCTCAGGACGAGTCATCTCACGACTCATGAGGATAGCCCACGAGTCATCAGGTGACTCATGGGGGAAGGAAGTATAGTTGGGAAATTGGATTGGCAGTGTACCCGACGGAAGCTGAGGATGACTATTCGAGGAAGTAACGAGTCGTAGTGAGAGTCGTGGGAAGAGGTGAGTGAAAATGAAGAGGTAAGGCAGTGTACTCAGCAACTAGCCACCACGAGTCGTTAAGTGAACCGTTACGAGCCCAGGACGATAGACAAGGTAGTGTACTTGACGAGCAGGGTGATGAGTCGTTTCCCTGGACCACGAGTCGTCAGGTCGTCCGTTAGGACCATCTGACAATAATTTCCTGCGAATCTAGTAAGGGCCTTTTCGTAATTCCTAAGTTCCTAAAGCTTAAACTATGTTGTTTAAGGCTTGTTTTAGTATGTTTTAGGAGGGGAAAACATATTATATGTTATTTCCTTCCATGCATGCAAACTTGAGAGGTTAAGGAGGTGATTTATAGCAAGTCTTAAAGGTTTTCATTCAAATCCTTCTTGGGTAATCAGAGAAATGGTAGAATCAATCCCTTCTAGGTATATAGGGTTATGACTTGGTGTTTTCCTTCCATACCCATGCCCAATTTTTATCTAAGTATGAGGATTTCCTATGATCAAGTTATGGTGTTCTTACCCAAATGCATGAATCTTCAATTTCTTCACATGGGTATGAATTGATTATGATTTTATTATCGAATTGTGAAGCATGGGATAATTTTATAATGATTTCAATTAAAATTATGTTTCTAGTCTAATGAATGTTGAAGCCCATTGGTGATATGATCACGACAAGTGAGATTTGTGAAGTAAATGTGATAAGGATGAGATATTATGATAAAAAGCATGATTTTAAGCTACCCATATTTATAATTATTTAGGTAGGGAGAAATGATATCTTTTCCTAGAGCAGTGGTGTGGATGCCGTCTAAATCAGTGACATAAGGTTTTATTTGGGTTATAAAGGGGGTGCCTAATATTATTTCTTCATTTATATCTTTAGTTATTACAAAATCATTAATAAAGCAGATTCAATTATTGCATATGTGTGCCTTATAGAGTTTATTCCATTAATTTTCAAGTCACTTTCTACCATCCGTAAAATGGTATCTTATTCCTTTAGGTTGAAAGTGACTCCCACTACTCGGCCCTTGCTGGGAACTCTCCAAGTATTTGGTCATGGGCCTCTTGTTCCTCCCTTTTTCTCCCTTAAACTATCCACCCATATTCGAATTAGCAAACTTGGAAGGGTTCCTCCACTAGTTCTTGAACCTTAGTAGTTGTCTCATTCCCGGTATGGTTCATTGATGCGATAGTCGTCTGGTTAGGCTGCATGTTCATGGCCCGTATCAACACTCTGAGGGTGGCCTCGAGTTTTGAATTTGTAACTTGCATGGGATCCATTGGAGTTGGTGGGGCTGGCTGACTCCCGTTGTTGTTTTGAGAAGACATGTTTTTGTACATGCGTATAACACGAGTTAGAGGAATAGAGAGAGTCAAACTCATGGCACGAGATAGAGTCATCAAACAAGGGAACATTTCCTAAATTCCTCATAGCCTCTTTGTCATAAGTGTGGCGCGCTTCACATCCATGAAAAAGACTCCACTTAGCTCGGCTTTCAAAAACCCTGGGACACTTCAAAACCTATTGCTCTGATACCAAGTTTGTCATGACCCGAACATAGGCCCGGATTGAGACATGGGACAAGGAGCCCTGAGAGACTCCAAGTCGACCATGGCATGAACATACATCTAACTCAATCAGTAAAAGCAGACGGTTCAACATAACTAACATAGCGGAAGTTTAATCTTATCATAAAATTGGATCTAGGATTTACATTATACATGACAAGATGATTACTACACCATGTCTGGAAGCCTCTAACATATCTGATGGGTTGATGGGACAACACCCCCAACTAACTCGACAAGTCTGAAATTGAAAGGAAACATAATGACTATGGATACTGAATGTCCTCGGAGGATGAGGAGTCACCACTGCTAGCTGGGCAGGTCTGAGTGGGAAAGCAGGGGCTAAGGATACTGCTGAGAAAGACCTCTCAGACCTGTATCACGAGACAATACAACATAGAGTATGCGGACAGTACATGGAATATACTGAGTATGCAAGGTTAGTAAAATAGACAGTTAAAATACATAAAAGTTCATAAGAGTAGGAGAACATGATCGTAACGTAAATATCATAATGCAAACATAAGGAACAAGGTTTTCAAAACATTCGTAAATCATTCATAATAAAATCATATGAGAAAAGATTTATTAAACATGACTTGATCCAAAGTATTTAATCATAACCTCACATAAATCATAAGGAATAGTGGGAGATTCTTATAACCGACATACCCCATATGAGGACACATGGAGCCCGACCTGTAAACCCCTAGTCGGGAGGGTGTTCGTACCTTTCCAAAGGTAGAATCATGAAATAGGTGTGATATCACTATAGAGGGCCCATTTGGGCAAAGGGGACAGTTTCATGGAGGTCCCATAGTGGCTATATCAACGCGAGTTTTGAGACTCGAGGCATGCTTGGACCCCGAGTCTACTCGATGTTAAATACTACTCCCAAAACATATATAGTGCTCATAGAATAATATACATGAGATTCATAGGCTAGTTAAAATCATGATAATCATAAGCATACTTGAAATACGTAAACTAGCCATCAAAGTAAGGCTCATGAGTCGGCCATAATCATAAATCCATAAGTCATGAAGTTCATGCATACTTGTAAAACATGTATATACTTGATATCTCATAAATCCATGATGAGTATTAGAGAGAAGTCGTATCATAAAACATAAATCATAGTTGGACAAATCTAGATCAAGATCATAGCGAAATCATAACTTAACTTTTCATAAGAACATGCATAATTGGGCATAGTTTGTAGAAATTTAAAATCCATAAGTTTATAATTCGAAAGAGTCATAAAATATACCCATGATTCATAAAATATGCATTGATACATGAAGGAGATTAACCCATAGATAGATCATAAGGATTTTATAAGAATTTGGGATAAAACCCCATAGAATTATCAATAGAATTTTATGAATTAGAGAGGAGTTGGGCATCAATGTGAACGATTTCACCCATTCGTAATCCTACATACCTGAGAGAATATGATTCTACAACTTCTCTGATTTTCCAAGGAAGAATTGAGAAGAAATTGAAAGAAATTGAGCTTGATCACCTTTCTAGACTTCCACACTTGCATGCATGAATAAGAATAGCTTAGAATGAACTTACCGCTCTTAAAACTCACTATTCATAGCTTAAAATGACATAGTTTAGGCCTTAGGATCATAGGAATTACGGAAAAGCCCTTAATAAACTCGTAGGGAAAAACTATCTGCCAGTCCCAATGGGGTACTGGACAAGTCGTTGCCTTGGACCATGACTCGTGGTCAGGAGTCGTTAAGTACACTACCCATATTTCCTCAAAGGGTCCTCACAAGGGACCTAGCGATTCATCATTGGTGGCCATAACTCGTGGTCACCTTCCGTTGCCTTACCTGCCAATTCTCACCTAGGGATCACCACAGGGCACACCATGATTCGTGGTGTACCCAACGAATCGTGGTGACTCACTGTTAGGTGCACTACCTAATTTTTCCTACCTTCACCTCGTCCCTGACCATGACTGACTCAATGAGTCGTGAGGCTGACCATGATTTGTGGTCATGTTTGTGGTGACCCAAAAACATAATTTTTCCATTAAGTCTCCCACCTCACCACAAGTCACTTAACGACTCGTGGTCATCCTGACGGGTCACAGGATGACTCATTCTATGACCTGGTGCAGAAAATTCTATTTTCTCCGTTTAAACTCCCGGGTCTGATCTTAGGGCTTCCAGAGTATTACAATATATATATATATGTTCTAAAGAAGATTTGGCCCAATGTTCAGTTCTACTTATGATTATCAGATTTCAGCTTTGGGTCATTCGATTTAGCTATGATGTTCAATTATGTTCATATCATGATTTCAGAAAATAGCATGCAAGCCCTACTCTCAGATTCTTATCTTGATTATGTTTTATATTATGCATGTTTTATTGATTTTACTTACTTAAGCGATTTTACTTATCTTGCATACTCGATACATTTCACATACTAACCGCATACTCTATGTTGTATTGTTTTAAGATACAGGCTCTGATCTTCAGACTCAGCCCCGTCACTAGCCAGTTCCAGAGTTAGAATCCAGTCTCTATTGGTGAGTCCTCATCTGTCGAGGGCCCCTTTTTACTCAGTTATGTTTATGTATGTTCAGTTTCAGACTAAGAGAGTTAGTTGCGGTCTTGTCCCATCAACTCATCAGATGTAGAGGCTTTTCAGACATATTATATTCAGCTTCAGACTCGTGTTGTATGTTTAGATTTTATGTTATGTTTAGACTTCCTCTATGATTATTATGCTGATCTTCCACTTTATTTGATTGAGTTAGAAGTTATGTTTATGCCATGGGTCGACTTGGAGCCTCTCGGGGTTTCTTGTCCCGTGTCTCGATCCAGACCCATGTTCAGGTCACGACACTCCAAAAGAGGAGACAAATGGTAGAAGAAATTCGTGATCCCAACATTGTTGAGAACATGGTAAGAAAGATTGGCTCATGAGGCAGTGCCGGAGAGGATTCCTATGTAAAATTTTGTCAAGCCTAGCATGGAGAATGCATCAAAGGTTATTATGAAGCCTGATATCATAGAAAGTTTCAAGTTGAAAGAAGGTACAGTGCGACTGGTGCAGAATACCTGTCAGTATCAAGGTAAACCACATGAAGACCCACATTAGCACTTGGTCATATTCGTCGAGCTGAGCGAGAATTTTCACTATCAAAATATCTTAGATGAATATATGAAGTTGACACTCTTTTCCTTCTCACTGATTGGAGAAATAAAGGAATGGCTACAGAGTGATCCTGTAGGATATATTACCTCTTTGTAGATTTTGTCAAATAAATTCTTCAATAGATTTTTCTCTTTAGGAAGAACAAAATAGTTGAGAGGGAAGATCTTAGGGTTTTTTCAAAAAGATGGAGAATTGTTGGCTCAGGCATGTGAGCGATACTATCTGAGAGATTGTCCATATCACCTGCAACCTAAAGAAATTATTGACCATAACTTTATTGAAGAACTGAGGTATGAATCCAAGATATTGTTAGATGTTATAGCTCAATGAAAAATTTTGTACAAAAGCTATGATGAAATTGAGGCTTTGTCAAATTTAATGTTTGAAAGTGGTCAAGACTATCAGGAGCTGAGTAAAAGGGACAGGTAAGTTAGAGGCTGATAGTGTCACAACTATATATTTAGACATTAGTCAGCTTGTGAATGCTATACACAAGTTGGTAGCTGCACCATAGGTTCAACAAGTTAAGCAAGTTCAAACAACTTGTGAACTGTGTGGAGAGGGTCATACATACATGAGTTGCCCATTAAATCCAGAATCTATTTACTATGTGGGGCAACAGAACAGAGGTTATGATAACTAGGACACCCAGTTTAGTAACAATTTCAATCAGAATGCAAAGAGCCAAGCGTGGGAAAGAAATCAGAATGGTTATAGACCTCAGATAAACTTACAGCAGCCTCCACCTCAGAAAGAGAGAAGTTATCTGGAGGAGATGATGAAGCAGATGGTGGAACTGTAAGTTATTATCCCGAATGAGCTCTAGACAGTGATCACTCATTTCAGCCATTATACCCTGGCAAGGTACAGTGGGCTTTCTCCATTGGGGGGTATACATCGGACTCCACGTTTAGCTCATATGGTTACATATCGGTTATAGTTCTCCCACAATACAGCTCAGTCCAGTATAGTTATAGTCTCTAGTTTACTTCAATCTTCTAGATTTCAGGACATGTTTATGACTTTCGACCGTTATTTGTACTTTCTAGTATTATCAAACTTTCAGATTCTTTCAGTACTTACGAATCTAGATATGGTCATTACATGTCTTTTAAGTACAGTTTACAAATATTCAGTATCTTTTTGTTCAGTTTCATCTCACATACTTAGTACATTTAAAGTGATGATCACATACTTTTATATGCTATATTGTTTTATGATATAGGCTCAGGTACTCAACCTCAGCACCACAACTAGACTCTCTCGGCGATATCTCAGCAGCTTCAGTGGTATTCCTCATTTGCCGAGGGCCGGAGTTCCATCTTCAGTTTTATTATTTTGCTTTACTTTCATACATTAGAGTTAGCTGGGGGCTTTTCCCAGCAGCTCATCAGTTCCCTTAGGCTTATGCATTGTCGTTGGTTGAATCGACCAACCTAACTCCCAACCTTACGAGTCGGTGTACATCTTTCACCAACTCCTTCTTTCCTTCATTCACATGGGACACACTCTCCATAGAGAGCCTACTAAGTGCGTCCGCTACCACATTAGCCTTACCCGGATGGTAAAGGACACTCATATAATAGTTCTTGAGTAGCTCCAACCATATCCTTTATCGAAGATTGAGATCCTTCTGCATGAATACATATGTGATCCGTAAATAAATCCATATGGACCCCATAAAAATAATGTCGCCATATCTTCAAGGCGAATACCACCGCGGCCAACTCAAGGTCATGAGTCGGGTAATTCTTCTCATGGACTTTCAACTGTCTTGAGGCATATGCTATCACTTTCCCATGTTGCATCAACACACACCCAAGTATAATCCTTGAAGCATCACAATACACCACGAATCCATCGATACCCTCGGGTAGGGTTAACACCGGTGCTGAAGTGAGTCGAGTCTTCAACTCTTGGAAGCTCTTCTCGCAAGCCTCCGACCATTGGAAGTTCACCTTCTTCTGAGTCAACTTGGTCAACAATGCTGCAATAGATGAGAAACCCTCAACAAACCTCCGATAGTAACCAGCTAAACCCAAGAAACTCTGAATATCTGAAGGATTCACCGGTCTAGGCCAATTGCTCACTGCCTCGATTTTTTGAGAATCTACCGTTATACCCTCACTCGATACCACATGGCCCAAAAATGCTACGGAGTCCAACCAAAACTCACACTTGCTGAACTTGGCATGCAATTGGCGATCCTTGAGAGTCCGAAGTACTACTCTCAAGTGAGTGGCATGCTCCTCCTCACTCCGAGAGTATATAAGGATGTCATCAATGAAAACAATTACGAACATATCCAGATATTGCTTAAACACTATGTTCATCAAGTCCATGAAAGCTGCAGGAACATCCGTCAGTCAAAAAGACATAACTACAAATGCGTAATGGACATACCACATCCTGAAGGTTGTCTTCGGGATATCACTCTCCCGAACTCTGAGTTGATGATACCTAGACCTGAGATCTATATTTGAGAAACACTTGGCACCTTGAAGTTGGTCAAACAAATCATTGATCCTGGGCAAAGGGTACCTTTTTTTTATGGTGACTTTGTTCAATTGTCAATAGTCAATACACATGCGAAGAGAACCGTCCTTCTTTCGGACAAAGAGAACTGGTGCACCCCATGGAGACTTTCTCGGTCTAATGAAAACCTTATCTAACAAGTCCTTCAACTGCTCTTTTAACTGTTTCAGCTCGGCCGGAGCCATCCTATAAGGAGGAATAGATATAGGCTGCATGTCGAGAAAAAGGTCAATACCGAAATCAATCTCTCGCTCAGGAGGAACACCTACAAATCATCAGAAAAGACCTCTGGATACTCACATACTACTGGGACTAACTGGATAGTGGGGGTTTTGGACTCGACATCCTTAACCCTATCTAGATGGTACATGCAACCCTTAAAGATCATCTTCCTGGCCTTAAGGTAGGAAATACATCGACCTACAGGCACAGCTGAACTACCCTTCCATTCTAAGACTGGTTCACTAGGAAATCTGAACTCTACTACCCAGGTTCTACAATTAACTGGGGAATAACATGCAAATAGTCAATCCATGCCGAGAATAACATTAAAATCGGTCATGGCTAACTCTATCAAATCTGCTAAGGTGACCTTATGAAGAACTGAGACTGGGTAACCTCTATACACCCGCAACGACCTACTGATTGACCTGAGCGGTCAAGGCCCACGCAAGTATCTGAATAGCGGCCTGAAACTCAGCATGGGCAGCTGGCTCTGGTGCTTGGGGCTCTTAAACTGGTGGGGCTTGCTCATGCCCATGACCATTTCCATCCTTGTTGCCTTCACCACCTTCATTCCTTCTTCCGTTCACTCTTCGAGGAGCCATGATTTTGCAATCGCGAATAGCACGATTTAGAAGGATAGAAAGACTTTCCATCGCACGACAAAGATCATGAAAGAAGGAAACAATTCCTAAACATCTCGTAGCCTCTTCTTCATAAGTGTGGCTCACTTCACACCCATGAAAAAGACTCTACTTAACACGACTTTTAGACACCCTAGGATACTTTAAACCTATGGCTCTGATACCAAGTTTTTCAAAACTGATAACGCTCAAACCACACCTCTTACTGAAGTATGAAGCGGACATTGTCAATAAAGAACCCAACTAGAGGTTCGGTTCGATCCCACAAGGAATATGGAAGAGCTAGATTACAGCCGGTAAGTGAACTTGTAAGGTAGTCACTTCAAAATTGGGGAGTTCTAAAGAAAAGCAATAATAAAAACAATTATCAAAAGTTCGATTTTGAATCAATATTAAAGGATAACTAGGGTTTGTGTTCCCCATGGATTCATAACTTCTTTGGGTATACACTCATGATCATCACCAATACCTACTTATAGAATTGATAACTTAGGTTCATTCAAACGACCGACCAGTCCCTATTGAATGACTATACTCAATTACTCAACCAAGTCTCATGAGCGGTTTCAAACTATCCGTTATCACTAAGTTCCAAACTTAACTACTCAACCAAGTCTCATGAGCGGTTTCAAACTATCCGTTCTCACTAAGTTCCAAATTTAACTATCCTGCGACCACAGCTCAAGTTAATACAATGATCATCAAGATCAAGGCTCCGTTGTAATTCTCTTTCCTAATCTCTACCTCTTAGACCTAAGCAAGTAAAGAATTCGGGCATGTCCTAACTTTGCACACCATTAAGAAATGTTTAAGCATGAAGAGAATATAATATAAGTGTTTGTATTGGTTTTAGAATCACTTTGTGCAACCCTAGCTTGTTAATCCACCATGGTTCCC
>JACEIK010007803.1:15778-70632 GCA_018107945.1 Datura stramonium
AGAAAATAAATATTCAGTTTTGGCAGAATTCCCATCTTTGCCAAAAGCTACTATTCCGTCCCCATTAAAGGAACCCATAACCAGTCAGACCAGATTACAAACATTAAAATCAGTTTTTAAAGGAGAATCTTCATCAGGCGACAAAAATATCTCTATCCAAAAAAAGGATAGATATGAAATGAAGCCACCAGAGACATACTCTCAGGAAGTTCTGCCAGCGACTCCTGAAAAGAAAATGGAGAAAAATATTCCAAATAAACAGCAGTTTGAGCCAACAGTTTTACAGGTACTGCCGATCATGGCCCTCGATAAAAAATATGAAGGTTTTGGAGTACCTGAGTTACTAAAACCCTGCTACACAAATTGGAATTATGTGGAGAGAGATGATCCCCTTAAAACCCGAAGGTATTATGAGTTCATTTTAACAGACACCGATTTAGTAAAAATTGAGCATAAATTAAAATGTCCAGATAATCCTGAAAGTATTCAATACTCGAAGTTTACAATTAAAAGAATTTTAAGTCCGTTTGAATGGTTTGTAAATCATATACTTACACCCATTCCCCTATCAAGAACACATAGACCCCAGACATACAACTGGTATGATTATAAGGTAGTCTGGTATAACTTTATGTATCTAAGGCCCAACACTCACTCTTGGTTTGTCAAGTATTCAAAAGAAATGAAAAGCGCGATCATCCCCAGATGGTTTTACGAATGCTGGAACCAATTCGGAGGAAATAAACAGGTATTGTCAAAACATTTTCGGACACAGTTTGAAAAATTTCAAGTAGAGCAGATTATTTCTACCTTACCAGAAAATATTAAATTGTGTAAGTTTTTTATTGCAAAAAGAATTTCATGTATTATTAGCTGGTCCTTTGATATTCATGAATTTGAAAGGATTAAATATATGAGTAAGACCATCAAAATCAAAGGATGGGCACCAACACCTCAGGAAGATAAGGAAACTTCAAGTTCTTTGTTACGACAGAATTCCCAACTGTCCAAGGAAGAACTAAAAAGAAGGCTCCAACAGGCCTTGTCAAATTTTGAAAAAGATACCCAACAAAAATAGATAATGGAATTATTAGATACTGCATCCTNACTGCATCCTCTTATACAAGTGAACCAAACAATGGAGACATGCTAGATCCGCAAGGGATAGCTCAAGCTTATCTTCTCAACTAAAGAAGACGGCCAGACTATCCTTTCAGAAAAATGAAAAGCTATTACAATAAAAAGCAGTGGACCCCTCAGGAATCCACCCAAAAAATAATGCAACAAAAAGACAAGCTACATAAGGAGAGAATGGAATCTCTACAAACTCCCACGCAGATGAAGACGAATCTTCATCAAATTCCAAGGTCACATCAGGACAAATATCAAATTTCAAGGAAATCAAGATTCAAGAAGATGAAGACATATTTTAAATAGATCCGTGTAAAATTAAATCTGCCACTTGACTCATCATATTGAGGTCTATTTAATACCTTCACCTTGTATTAGGAAGGGCATTCAGAAAACACTACACTCACTTCCAAATTGCCCAAACCTCTCTATGTTCTCTGTTTTTCCTTATTATCAATAAACGACTCTTTGTAAGTATCTTTTTCTTCTACTTATTACTACTTGTAGTATTTTCTTATATTTTGCTTCTGCCTTTGTAATTAATTTTCAAGTCACTTTCTATGATCCGTAAATTGGTTTTAGTGATGAAAACCAGCTTAATATAGCAAGAAATAAATCAAAATAGGGCAAGGTGGCACAGTGGGTCTACTCTACTCTAACCCTCTCTGCTACTGCGAACCCTATGGTCGTGAGCTCTCGTCAGGTCCAGACTGCCCCCGACGGCTTGGTCTACCACCCTGCTTCTATTGTGAAGATGGAGGTCTGGGTGGTTTGTCTGATAGTCGTGACTTGGGTCTGCCCTGAGACTCTGCCTGAGTGTCACTAGGCTTAGCCCTGTGGCGCTGCTCCTAACTTGCCCTTTCTATCCCTCACTGTCACTACCTGATCCCCTATATTCTGAGCAAATTCCTGAATATGAGCGATATCCATATCCTCCCACAGGTTGGCCTTAACACAAGTCTCCACATTCTTCGAAAGCATCCCCATAATGAACCGATGCCCCCTGGCTGGCATAGTGTCTACGAAAGCTAGTGCATATCAGGACAAGGAGTCAAATCTCATAGCGTACTCCCGAACACTCATCGAACCCTACTCCAGATGCAGAAACTGATCTACCCGAGCCTGTTGGATCTCTCACGACAAATAGTGGTCCAAGAAGGCCTCTGAAAAGCTGGACAAAGTCGGAGGGGGAACATCTCTACCTTGGGAGCTCTCCCAACTCTCGTACCATAACACTGTTATGTCCCGCAACTGAAATACCGCTATCTCAATCGACTCCGCAGGTGCAACATGCATTACATCCACTACAACTATTCCAAAAAGTCTTAACGGTCCTCATCTCGATCTATCCTTGTGAAATGAGGGGGACTCAGAGTGAGGAACTCTTGGACCCTCGAACTACCAGGTCCTCCCAAAGATTCAGCAACCACGAGTGCCACTGGATGACACTGCGCAACCATCATCTGAGCTAGCATAAAGACAACACTCCTGACCTCCTGATCTGATGGTATCGGTATAGGAGCTTCTAGAGGTGGTGCCGACACATCTGCCGCTCTAAACGACTCCTGGCGTGGTGGAGAGTGCTGGGGAGACTGAGATAAAATCACCCTGTTGCCCTCAGATCGGGCTGACTCTGACTAAGGCACCCTGCTAGTGCCTTCTCCTGCTGCGACGTCTAACTTCCTGCCAGTCGTGGTCTATCGCGTGTCTGACATTTCTCTATATACAAGCAGATTATAGTAAGCTTAGGGACTCAACCCTATACAACACAACTCTATAGCACGACTGGATGAGAAAGAAGAGTGACCACCCTAACATGCCTCGCAACCTTCTGTCTAAAGAATGTGGTTCACAACACATCCATAGAGAGTTAGTTCGGGTCTTGTCCCATCAACTCATTAGACGTAGAGTCTTTTCAGACATAGATTATATTTAGCTTCATACTTGTGTTGTATGTTCAGATTTTATGTTATGTTTAGACTTCTGCTGTGATTATTATGCCGATCTTCCCCTTTATTTGATTGAGTTAGAAGTTACATGCTATGGGTCGACTTGGAGTATCTCGGGGTTCCTTTTCCCATGTCTCAATTCGGGACCATGTTCAGGTCGTGACAAATTTGGTATCAGAGCAATGGGATTTGAAGTGTCCTAGGGTTTCTGAAAGTCGCATTAGAGTCTTTTTCATGGGTGTGAAGTGCGCCACACTTATGACGAAGAGGGTATGAGACATTTAGGAAATGTTCCCTTCTTTCATGATCTATGTTGTGTGGTGAAATGTCTCTCTATCCTTCTAACTCGTGCTATTCACAATTGCACTAACGGGTCAAATTTACAAATGGGATTTCAGTGTTATTTTAGTAACTTTATAAATTTTAAGAACCTAAACCCGAATGTTTTGGGATTCCTAAAGAGTATATTTAAGGGATTAATTAGTCTAAACTCCTCTTTCTTTTATTACAACATAAGAATCAAGATCATTAGCTCTCTAGTTCATTAAGCAAGCTAGGAACTCATCTTCTCAACCTACGGTTCTTCAAGCTTGAGTTAAGTTTAACTTTCCAGGTATATAAGGCTAATTAAAGTAAGGATTTGTAATCATCCTTATTCCTAAAACTATGCAAATCTTCACTGTGATTAAAGCTAGGGTTTTTACCCAATTCTTGAATTGTCTTCTTCTCTATCTATTGAAGTGATTATTGCTGAGTTATCCCTATTGAATTGTATCTCTTAGTTATTGGTTATCATTCTCCTGATGTTTATTGATGATATTTTCTTGAATTCTTGACTTATTGATTGATAATTGGTTCATTTCTCTTATCTTATAAACACTATTGCATAAAATCATGATTTTGAAAGCATTGTGATTTGAGTTTAATTGCATTATTTTCACAAAGTTGAGTAGATTTTTAAAAAGTTTTCCTAAAGAAAATTTGAGAAAGAAAATATGATTTTGAGCATGATTTTCAAAGCTAAAGTGAAGTTTTATTTTTGAAACTCATGATATGTGATACCCTTAAAATCCTAAGATCATACTCGGGAGTTGAAATGGAAAAAACAGGATTTTCTGCACCAGGTCACAGGACGAGTCATCCAGTGACCCCTTGGGTGCACCATGAGTCGTTGAGTGACTCATGGGGAGGAGCTTGGATTGGTGTTGCAATTTTGAGTTTGAGCTGACCACGGGTGTGACCACAAGTCATGGTCAGCACCATGAGTCATCGAGTGGTCCGTGGTTAAGAGTTGATTGGAGACTTAACATTTGGGCAGTGTGGGTAACGACTGGGTCACCACAAGTCGTGGTATCCCTCGTGGTGACCAGTGCTGAGTCTTTTCCAATGCAGGTGATGGAAGGTGACCATGAGTCGTTGTCAGGGATGATGGGTCATCCAGTCCCTCGTTGGGACGACAGTATGTTTTTTCCTGTGAATTTATTAAGGGCTTTTCCATAATTCTTAAGTTCCTAAGGCCTAAACTACGTCATTTTAAGATTAGAATAGAGTGTTTCAAGAGGGGTAAGTTCTAATGAGTTGGTAAGTTTACCAACTCATTAGGCTCTAAAACTTGAGTTTTTGCTTAGTTCTTGAGTTGATTATATGGATTTTATGCCCTTTTTGCTTTTGTTGTGTGAAGATGACTAAATGTGAAGAAAAGAACAAAAATGGAGAAAAAAGAAGGGAGTGAGAGCAAATCAACGATCCACCGATGAAGACCGGCGAAATGCGCATCACTGCCTCTAAGGAATAATGCCACCGGCGAATCACGAGTTGACAACGACGACTCACCGGTCAAGTCGCTGAAGGACACCCATGTTTCAGGAAAATAGCATGAAGACCCGGTGGTTCACAGATTGGTAGCGATTGAACGCTGAGTGAACCGCGATGCTCACTAGAGTTGAGTTAGGGCCCAAATAAGACACCCAGCGATTCACGAATTGGGACAGCAAACCGCTGTATCTCCGTCGATTCCAAAACGGGGCTCAAGGGTATAATTGTCCAACATGGAAAAGATATAAAATGTGCCCTACTTTTCAGGATATAAATAGCAGATAAAGTACTTTGTACTGATATAGAGAAGGAGAGATAGAAATATAGATATTGAGAGAGAGAAAAACATATATCACATCATTGTTTCCCTTTTGAGATGGAGAACATTCTCTTAGTAGAGATAGGGAGATTTTAATTGGTAAACTTGGAAAAAGTACTCTGCTCTATTTCTTCCTTGTAATAGTAAGTATCAGCCATTGTTGGAGACTATTTTGTGAATTTGATTTTACTACTCTTGCTATAAAATTCATGAAGTTATTGATGAATGCGCTTTTGAATTTCTTAATCATGAGTAGCTAAATCACTAACTAGAGGTATGTAATGATGAATACTTAATTAGAGAGGGTATTTCTAGAGTCATCTTCATATTGTTCAAATAAGTGTAAATCTGTTAGATTCTCTTCAATCTATAAAGGAAGATCGATTGATTATAATATGGGTCTATTTATTCTTGATTGATTATTGCTTGTAAAAGAATAATTAAGTATTGGAAGAGAATTTAATAGTGGGTATAGATAAGAGATTGTGAAATTGGGCTAGAAATAACTGAAATTGCATTCTCATTCCTTAATAGCAGCTAATAGCTAGAAATTAGTGCAGCTGTTAATCCAAATCGAATCAGGTTGAGTTAAATCATGGCTAGAGGTTAACAAAACTCTAGTAAGAGAAAGTTAGAGGGCTGAAAAGTTATAATTACCCACTTCCCGAGATTCTTTACACTTGTTGAACTCATAAGATGACCTAGCATGTCCCGATCTAGTTAGTATTTCATCTACACCACACCTATAGTCTTTCACACTCTTGTTGACAACTTCGGTGATCTTGCTGTTTCATTTCACTAAATCACCAAATACAATTCACTGCAAAAATTTTAATCCCCCTAATTTTATTTGTTTTTATATTAAATCTACGTGGTGCAAGCTAATTTCAATTCCTCAACCGACACTTGTAACTATCATTCCCTAGTTCTCGTGGGATTTGACCCCGACACTCATTGGGTTACTTATTTTGATACTTCGGCCATGTATATTCTTTGTATGAAGGATATATTTTGGACGTTATCAAGTTCATTCTAGCCTTATTCACTTCCATGCATGCAAGTTTAGAAGTTTCTAAGGGTGATCACAGTCTTCTTCAATTTCCACGACTCCTTGGTATGGCTCGTACTAGGAAAGTAAAACTCGTATCAAGAGTCATACTTGGCCCCAACAATTATGCAGCTTGTCTGGACTTTCTCACAATTGCTAGATATGGATCGTACCACTAAGGTACGACTCCTACTGAGGCTTGCAACTAGTCTATTTTCTGTATTTTTTCCTCTTCTTTTCCAGAATCAAACTTCAGAACCTAGATTCCCTGAAAACAAGATAAAAGAACCTCATATAAATATAAACATACCTAAGACCAAGAATATTTTCTAAGTTTTAAGCGTTGAAAGTGCTGTAAAACCACAACATGTCAGATATGAACCTACCTTTGGAAGACTTCGCAACATGCAGTCAGAAAAATAGTGTTTGTGCTGGAGCAAGTTCTAGCCTCAGGACCTAAAATCATGCCTGAACCTGATGAATGCCATCATATAAGGGATAGAGAATCTATTCATAGAAATGACTGAAGAAGACTATGGAAAGAAGGAGGTGGACCTCAGGATGCCGACTATTCGTGATGCTGAACCTGGAGAAGCCTTGCAGAACTGGACCACCCACCCGTCCATATTTCTTCATGAGTCCTGGTAGTAGAAATGTATTTGTTTTAAAAAGTAGCATGATCAATTGAACCTCGATCATGCCGGAGCTCCTTTTGTCACTCGCCTATTTTAAGCTAAAATGCTTTCTAAGTAGAAGTCTTTACTTTCCCTAAATAAATAGAGATTTTTAAATATTAGTAAAAATATTTGTTCAATAATTATTACATGCAACAAATTCGTTGGGCAAAGTACAGACGATGAACAATATTATGAAGAATATGATGAAAGCATGATACCTAAAAATATGCCGCATGAGATTGAGAAGCTTGAGAATCAAAAGAAACCCAACTTAGAGGAAACTGAGTTGATCAATTTAGGGGATGAAGAAATAGTAAAGGAAACTCGGATCAACATACACTTGGAGGATAAAGAGAAGCAAGAATTGATAGAATTGCTTAAGAAGTACATCAATATATTTGCTTGGTCCTACAATGACATGCCAAGATTGAGGCTTTATTGTCTTGCACAAGGCATAACTGATCCTACACCTTGAGTCAAATAGAAACAAGAAATTCAGCTGACTTGAGTTTGAGAATCAAGAGGTGACTAAAGCAGTGAAGCCAAATATAGTAAGATTTCAAACAACCTACGGATTTGACCAACATAAATCTTAGGTGCGAGAAGAGATAGGATGATCTTTACGGGGACCTCGACAAAGCTAGTCTAAAGATATTTTCCCTCTTCAAACATTCATATACTCATCAATAATTGTGAAAAGCATGAGTTATAGTGAGTTTGATTTCTTTGTAGGGTCTGCTAGTTCTTGATGAATGAAGGTGATGAAAGACATTTACTACTCATGAGATTATTATAGGAGGTAATGCCCTTTGGGTAAAAGTGCGGGTGCAACTGCATGAGAGCCATGACTAACCTTTTTCATGACATGATTCATAAGGAGATTGAAGTACATGTGGACGATGTCATTATCAAAATCAAGAAAGAGTTCGAATCACTGAGTTGACTGAAGAAGTTTTGAAAGGTTGCGAAGGTACAACCTAAAGTTAAATCCTGCCAAGTGTGCATTTGGAGTCCTTATTTGGAAAACTATTGGGGTTTATTGTTAACGGGAAAAGGCATTGAGTTGGATCTATCAAAATCAAGACAGTTCAAGACCGACCTCCTAAAAACCAAGAAGGAGGTGATGAGCTTCCTTGGGAAACTCGGATTTACATCGGTTGGTTCATAGCTGTCTTATGATGATTTGTGAACCTATGTTCAAATTACTAAGAAAGATATTGCTACAAAATGGACGGAGGAGTGTCGGAGGGCTTTGTGTAGAATCAAGGAGTGCTTATCAAGTCCACCGGTATTGGTCCTGCAGGCTTGACCTCTGCTACTATACTTATACGCGGATGGTGCATTTGGATACACGTTGGGATAACACATGACACGAGAAAAAAGAAAGCAATCCATATATTACTTGAGTTAGAAATTCACATCGTACGAAGAAAGTACCTTATTGGAAGTACATCTGTACCTTGACTTGAATCACGCAAAGTTTGAGGCACTACACGGTACTCGCCTACATTTACTTGTATCAAGGTTGGATCATTTCGAATATATCTTTGGAAATCGATGCCTAGCGAAATACTACTTAAAGGCAAATTTTGCCAAGCAGATTTGATATTGTATACGTGGCTTCATTAGGCAATGAAGACAGACCTTAGTGATCACCTTGCATAAAACTCGGTGGACCAAGATTACAAGCCACTCAAAACTTACTTCCACAGACGAAGAGTACTTTTTGTAGGAGAAGGCATTTTGAGACATACGATGGAGTGGAGGATGTTCTTTGATGGAGCATCCAAATTTCAAAAGGGTTGGAATCGGGACAATATTGATTTCAAAATCGAGGACAACATTACCCAATTTTAGTGAAAATTAGGTGTCCTTGCACAAACATCATGAGTATGAAGCTTGTATTCTCGGACTTAGAATGGCAGTGGACATGAACATTAAAAGAACCCTTGGTGATGGAGATTCAAACCTATTGGTTCATAAATTACAGTGGATCACCAAGAACGTCAAGATCCTTCCTTATTTACCGCTGAAAATGAAAGTCATGGCCGAGATCTATCGGAACAAAATTACCAGAATTAAATAATAAAGTTAAGTTTCGATTGCCATTGAGGCAATTGGTATTAAAGAAGATATTTCCCCATTAGGATGAAGCTAAAGGAAAGTTTGCACAAAGCGGCAGAATCCCTACATAAGTGCAGAGTACTCTCGGGGAGCGGTAATCTGCGCGAAATGGATAGCAAAGGTAGGCACAAAGGCTAGATCATCCAAATGCAATCAATAGTCCTACATCTGAAGATAATCAAAACGACCCTTCTTTCCTCGTATTTTTGGATATTTCTATTGTAATAGTACTACATCATATTCTTCCATGGTGAAAGTACGTAGAAAGCCTACATCGAATCGATTTCCATTAGAAAAACCCAAAATATATTTTATATACTAGTATGCTTGACGACTTCTCTTAGTGGGATCGTGACAATCCTCATTAGATTTGGCCCCTTGTATTTATTTTTCTCAAATGTGTTGAACTACATTTATGACTGATTCCATTTGGATATGTAGGTAGCTAAGTCAAGCTCGATCATTGCATTATTTTATTTTTCCTATTATATGAACTATAATACGACCTAATTCATTTGAATCTGTGGCCTAAGTGGGCAGTAGATGCATTGGATATTTCCATATTTTTGTACCTCGGAACTACGTGTGGACTGGTTCCTATTTTGGATACGTAAACCTTTGAAAGGTTGACCATACCCGCCCAGGGAAAATCACTTATTTTTTAATGGAACTACGGTACCAAATGATCTCGTCGCCAAATCATTGCAACCTCGGAAAGGGATTGAAGGAGTGTCAACAACAAGACAAAGTAACATTGAAGAAATATTTGGTACACGATTGGCGATACGGAAAAGCTCGGCGGAGTTTCAAAACATGTCATATCCAAAACAATAGAGGATTACTTATACATATAATATATACATGATATGCTCATTTTTCTCTAGAAAAGCAAAAAAGGAAAAGCGATTTTTAAAAAAAAACATGACATATATTTTTCAAAATACTCATATACTTTTCCACCTACCAAGTCTCTAGACAAGGATCATATACAACTATAGAAGATTGAAGGATTCCAGTATTAAAGCCGGGAGTTAGCAATCAACACAAATCAACAACCCCTCCCAAACCATTTCAGCACAGTGCAGGCAGCGAGGTGGGAAAAATAGCATCGGGACAAGCTCCGGGCATGATCAAAGACGTCACTCGGCTTGTAGCTCATCATAAGCCAAAATCTTTACCTTTATTTTGCACGAATATCTTATACCGAGTTCTCATATCTCCAAATGTTTCAACTAAACTGCGGTACCTCAAGGATCGGAATCAAAATATCAAACTTGGGGACTCGTAGGACAAATATGATAATTTGATTTTCTTGAATAACTCAAATCAGCTAGACCTACCACCTAAATCCAATAATGACTCCACGGTGGAGCCACTCATTTGAATTAATGGAATAACTTTTTGATCGGAGTTTGCTATTTAACAACATTAATTTTCTGATGATATTGATTTCCATGTAAGCTGCGATGAATAACTGCCGATTGGAGCTTCTGTTTAACTACATCGAATAGCTTTGCCAATCGGAGACCATCTAACTTTTGATGTGTTGTGAGTTTACGGCACTTTCGACGCTTAAAATTGAGAAAATAACATGGACTTAGGAATGTTTATATAGGCATGACGTGTTTTACTTTGAATTTTTAAGAAAAATAGGTGTTATTGGAGCGAAAAAATGTGAAAAAGATGCCAAAAGTGCATAAAATGTTCAATCTTGGTCTCGGTAAGAGCGTATCCTAGGAGCCTGGCCGTCTTGACTCATGGGAAAGCTCAAAGGATGAAACAATGCAAAGAAAAAGTGGCTCTGTCCTGGTGTTTAAGATGAGTATAGTAAGCTGGAATCATAGTTACTTGAAAAGAATTTTTGTGAAGTTCCCTAGTATGGGTAGCACCTACGGGCCAGTGGCATCTACCTCGACCACGTATCCAGAGCCATTGGAAGCTTTAAGTGATTCTTAAATACTTGGGGGAACTCAAATGAGACAAGCGATCCACTGAGTGTTAGGAGCAAAGTACGATGCATACCACAACACTACGTAGAAAACTTTAGAAGATGTCAAAGTTCTTAGAGCCAAGCCATGGATGGATTGTACAACTCGTAGTACCATGGTACGATTCATGCAGAGATGCCAACACTTAGCCAGTGCACGGTAGCAAGGAACATACGACAGCAAGATCGGCACAGCACAATCTGTTATGAGGTGTATGACCAATCGTAGGATGAGTCGATTGCGAGATATGGAAATTTCCCTATTATCTTAGGAAAAGGTTTCTAATAATAAAATTATCTACAATACCTTTTATGTTTCTTTTAGTAGGAGGACGTGAGAATACATGGAAAGAAGGTTCATAGTCAATTGTTTGTGAATTATCATCAAGTTTGTAAATAATATTGGAGGTAATTCTTGAGAAGCCAGACTTGGTTTTCTCAATTGTTTTGATTTTGTTCATCAATATTCAAAGAAGATTTTCTTCTAATTATTGTTGTAAGTATTTCATATGTGTTTGTCTATGAATACTAATGTTACTATTACAATCATAAGAAATTTAAAACCTCCAAACTAGAGTTGTGGAAACCATGATAGATTAACGAACTAGGGTTACACAAAGTGATTTGAAACCAACGCTAAACGCTTGCATTGTATTCTCTTAAGTCTTAAATGTTTCTTAACGGTGGACAATGTTAGGACTTATTTAGTGCTTAGTTTCTTGAACCTAGAAAAATACAGATTGGGAAAAGGGAATTGTAAGCCTTGATTTTTATGATCATTGTATGTGAGTTGCGGTTCTGGGAAATTTAATTTGGAACATATTGATAATGGTCATTTTAATTTAAATATGGACACAGCCCAGAGTGATTGCGTATAGTCATCAAATAGGGATGAACCGATCTTTGGATGAACCATAGTTATAAGTTCTCTAGTAAATGTGGGATTGATCACACATATACCCCAAGAAAGAAGTTGTGAATCCATGGGGAACACTGCTGTGGTATTTGAAAATCTTGATAACAACTACAATGACAATCTTGTTTTATTATTATTTTCTTTAAACCCCCAGATTTGGAGATAACTCACCAACAAGTTTAAATACTGAGCATTAGTGTAGTTCTTACCTTATTCTTTGTGGGTTGCACTACTAGAATATGGCTAAAGATTAGATTAATTGCTTGTATTTAAATTTTGGTTGTTATTTTCTTAATTGTTTATTTTTGGACACCCATAGGTTTATTGCTTGGTGAATGCCCAGTACTCGGCAGATGGATATCCCACGATTCACTTTGGATTTCGAAATTGAAAGAACACTATAAAGGATGGATAACCAAAATGAGAGAAGATGTCTTTCTTGCTAAGAAAATTTAGACTAGCCATGCTAGCTAGGAAGCGAACTTAGGAAGTCGATGATGCCTCGAGATGAGGTTGTGATATTGGTCACCATGGAAGGAAACAAGCGGAGATATGCCTTAATTCTTTGATGAGGATGACTAGAACATTGATGAAGTGGTCAACCAAGCTATATACCACCACCTTTGCATGCAGGAAAAGTATGACATCATTAGCACAATTATTCAATTGTTGAACATGAAGAAGTGTTTAGTGGTCACGTGATTGATGATGTCAAGCTACATTAATGAGGCTTCATTGGAATATACGGGGCGTACGGAGTTTCTGAGTAATTTAGGGCTGCAATAAAGTGAGGCTCTTCCTTCTCTCTATTAGAAGCCACTTTATGATTATCGGAGTTTCCCAGCCTGCTCCATTAAAGGCTAGAGGAGCTCAGAACAAGCTTTCCTAGAGGGTCTTTCCACGCTTCCACCGTCTTTGCATGACAAGGATGAAATATATAATTCCAGACAGGCGAAGATAGAGGCACTTCATGAAACTTGGTTGAGATAAAAGTGGCCAGTGCCCAAACCACAAAATTCGATGATAGTTTGTTGGAGATTTTACATAGGTCATTGTTCAAGCAATACTAAAGTACATGGCAGACACGGTGGCGGAAGGAACTGATGAGTCACACTTAGGAGAAAGCTTCCCACTATTCCGAGACAAAGTAACAAAAACGAACAAGGCATGACACACCTTCAAAGAAGGAAAGCAACAAGCTGGTACATATCTTTATTGGTTTGGCTTGTAGACAGCGAAGGAAAGATAAGAATACGACTGGGAATTAGCCTATATGCACATCATTAGACCTTCTCATATGAAACATATCATGGCGCTAGAGCTAAAAGTTAATGCGGTGGGAATAGGGGATAGGAACCGAGGGCCGAGCATTCATGTTCCAGGAGGAGGAAAACTTCTTAGAACACCAGGAGTGGTGAGTTCCCGAGACAACGCCAAAGTGGACAAGACAACGACACCAGGTTTAGAAACCAAGGTTGGAACCAATACATAGACAATTACAATCGAAATAGCTACGAGCTGATTGAGGTCGTGAGTAGGAGGGAGACGGAGAAGGAATAATGATTCTTGTAATGACCAAGAAGGACTCTATGTGCCTCCTAATACACGTGAGGAGGTTGGATGGTCAAAGTTGGAGAGAATGATGGTTGAGATGCTAAAAAAGTGAGATCCATAGATGAGCAGTGAAGACATCTTGTGGAATATATCTAGCATTAGTCGAGAGAGTTGAGTCACATGCCATGGCCATCGAAGATTGAATAGCGGTGGGTCAGCGTTAGTGTAATACCACAAAGTACCTAAGATTAGATTTGGGATTTAAAAATGGAACTTGTCAAAATATGGGAAAATTTCAAAAAACGAAGGGCCACACAACGGATGGTGGTCCAACTTGATGACCCCATTAGGCGTCAGAGTAGTGTTGTGCAGTAGGGTGGCAATTGGAGGTAGCAGGTGATAATGACTCTGTTGTTTGATACAACGAGTCGTCATTTGAAGTCGTGGGGATATTGGTCCTTGGCTAAGGAAAGGTAACGGGTTGTGGGGCGACACGCGAGCGGGTCATGGTCATGGCTCAGGTAGGAAGGAGTATCAAAACCTCTGGTCAAGGTAACGAGAGGAAACCGCACGACTTCGTTGGAAGAGGAACTAGTCGTGGTGTAGTTAGATGGGAAGTCTTGATGCGGAATTGATCTAGATGGAAACAACGGGCGATATAACGAGCTGTTTTCCCGGGGACGAGCTCATCTTGTCAATCGTTGAATCGAACACAAGAATGTAAAAGTCGGGCGGTAGAAGATGACGGATGGATACCACAGTCTGGTATCCAAGAATGACTGTTAGGACGGTCGTTGTTACCACTAATCAGAAATTTTAGGAATTTCATTAACATTTCATCGTTGCTAAGTCTTAGGGTCCTAAACTACCTTTAAGCTCGAAATGCGTGTTTTATGATGGTAAAACCCCATCTAGAGCTTATTCATATCCATGCGTACAAAGTTAGAAAATTAGGAGGTGATCAAGCTTGTTCTTCTTCAAGTTTTTTCCTTCAATTTTCCATTGGGCTTTCAAGGGTGATAAAAAAACTACAGTCTTCTCGAGTATGTAGAGGCTATGAGTGGGTGAATACTTTCACACCATTGCCCAACCCTCTCTAAATCTTAGATTTTCTATGTTTAATCACATGGAGTTTAACCTAATAGATGAATTTCCAATTCTCTACATGGGTAGCATGATTTAAATATGTTTCTACTATTGAATTATGATTCATGGGCAAGTCTTACATTATTTTTCAATGAAAAATCATGTTCTAAGCTATTAAATCAAAATGCCCAATTATGGAAATTCATGAAAAATGAGATTTGTGATGAAAGTATGATTATGATGAGATATTATGATGAAAAACTTGTTTTCAAGCTACCCATATTTATAATCATGTTTTCAATGTAGATTGAGTATTGCAAAGAATGTTAAGGTATTGAGACATGCCCATTATATTCAAGTATGATTTATGATTTTTTTAGAATTAAGCTTACCACATAGTTTTGGAGCGAAGACTCCTATACTTATCTTTAAACATTTGTATGGTTTGAGTTAAAGATTCTCTTATGCATGATTTTAGATTTGAAAATTATTTGATTTTTGGCTTTGTCAATTGTGATGGTAGCTTCATTGAAAAATGATGGAGAGAATATGCATGTTTTTGGGGTAATTGTCTAGCAGAGTAGGTTAAGGGTTGATCACCCTATGCCTCGAATTACATGCCAACGTAGGTTTATACTTATGTATATATATAACTCCGGGACCTCCCTTGTGAGCTATCCCTACTGGTGGGCCGAGCTTGACTCCGATATCATGGTATCGTCGCTAGCCCCGACAAGGCTTTGGGCAGCTCTACCCTGCACATGTGTGTGATAGTTGGGGCCATAAGCTCTATTGTGGTAGCATGTCGGTTAAAAGACAAGTCTCTATTGTTCCTTATGATTTCAATCATGCATATTCATCATTCATGATATACATGTCTATATATGTTCTAAAGCGAGTTTGACTCAGTGTTCGGTTTTATGTATGATTATGATTTCGGCTTTGGGTCAACCGACTCAATTATGACGTTATGTTATATTGGCGGGAGTTAGAGTCATCACCGAATGTTGTGACATGTATCTTTGTTCTGCGTATGTTTTGATTGACTTGGTTCCACTTTATCTTATTTACACCATTAGTTGATATAACACGAATTGCTTGACAACACTTTTTTGATGTCGCGCCCATCGGTAGATTCTAGCCCATAGCTAAAAGGATCTACTAGGGATGCCACGGTAGAGGCTAGTTAGTCACCAAACTTCGGTAGATTTAGTAGAGCATAAATGATTGATTTTGATGCAATTATGGGTATGGTAGCTAGAACCATGTTACGCCAATGTAGAATATTTGGACCAGACCGGTCAATTCCACTTTCCAAGGGAGTAAGTACGGGAGTGGAAGGGCAATGCAGCCATGCCAAAAGGTAGGTTTATCTCCTATCTTCGGGTGAGAAAGTTGATAGTGAAGTGTTGCATGTTTGTCATATTGTCGGTTGAGGATGTCCGCGAGATCCCAGGCTCTTAAGTCCATTCCGATTGAGTCGATAGATGTCAAATGTATTCTCGGATGAACTTCCGGAATATTCCCGAGCGAGATCAATTTTTCTCGACCAATTACAGTACTTAGCCTATATCTATCCCTCTTATCTTAGAATGGCTCTGTAAGCTTGAGAATTTAAGGAACAATTGAAAGTTACGGTAGATAAAAGAAGTTCATCGGTAAGTACTTCACCATGGGGTACGCAGTTCTATTTGTAAGAAGGAAGGATGACTCCCTGCTGCATGTATAGACTCACCGGTAGCTAAATAAGGTCACTATTAAGAAAAGTACCCCGGTTCAGGGATAGATGACTTGTTTGATCGGCTCTGAGAAAGTATTCTCAGAATGACTTAGGTTGGGTACCACCCGATTAGGAGTTCGGGGAGAGATATCTAGAAAAGGCCTTGAGGACTAGGTGGCCATTTGAATTTCTAATCGAGCCGTATACGGATGTTTTGTTTGTGATAGTATTGATTGACGACATTTTGGTGTATTCCGCTCGAGAAGAAGAACACGAGATCATCTGCGAGCAGTCTCCAGTTCCCTGGGGTTGCCAAGTGTATGCAAAATTTTCTAAATGTGAGTTTTGGTTGAATTTGGTAGCCTTTTTGGGTCATATCGTGTCGGATGCTAGTATTGAGTAGATTCACAAAAAGATTGAGACGGTAAACACATGGCCTAGACACAACTCCAAGCGAGTGCACCTTGATTTCACAGGGTTAGTGGGTATTATAGAAGATTTGTAAAGGGTTTTCTACTCTATCGGCGCCTTTGACCAAGTTAAATCAGAAGGCAGCTAAATTCCAGTGGACTAAGGCTTGTGAGCTGAGTTTTCAAGAGTTTAAAAATAGATTGACATCAACGCCGGTGTTAGCTTTTCCAGAAGGTTCAGAAGGTTATGCGGTGTACTGTGATGCTTCGAGCATCGGGTTAGGTGTTTAGATTAAGTGAATCATGAGAACGATTCATTTAAGATATCTAAGCTACAGGCATATACGTATAACGTGATCTTATGAGTCGAAAAGGCAAATCTTAGGGTGAGTTCATAGAGTGACGTGCTAAGAGACATGAGTTCACATACGCAATGAGGGTCATGACATGAAGCTGAATGGGTAATATGGGATCCCTTGAATGATGAAGTTTACCTATCATCTTGGGTTATGAGAGCTAAGCATGAGTGGCGTGGCATCCAAGTGAAACATCTAAAAGGGGAATGAATTGACTATCCTTAATTTTGGCTTTCTAGAACTTCCTTACTAGAAAACTTAAGACTTGACTTGGCCCTTCACTTACCATCTACATAGTTTACGACCATCATTCTAAGGCTTTAGAATCCTTTATTAAGGTTAATCTACATATCGGTAGCTCACGTTTTCCATTCACCTCCAAGACTATGTGAAGATTTCATATAATGACTTCCCTACGCTTCCCATGAAATAAATCTCATATTAAAATGCATAGAGGGATCTTGTACCTAAATGCGGTAGTTCTCGGAATTGCTGAATCATGGTAGGTTCGATAGAGGCTTATAACATACCTAAAGTACATCTAAGTGACTTCCACTTACTGCGGTAACCGTCTTGTTGAGATGGGTGATTTCTTTGGGACTGGCTGATTCGGTCATTGGCACACCGACTCTACCCTAGCCCTGCTTTGTAGATGGGCAATTCACATTGCATGTGTCGGCCTCATCACATCCTAACAAGTGTTTGGACTTGCCAAAAAAACACTATCCACATGTGTTTACCACATTTGGATGCTAACTAGCTAGATAGGGATCTTTGGAGAATTCATTGCAGACACGGCCTCTCTGACCGTCTCCGCTTGAGGCGTAGGAAATCACTGTTTATGACCGGGCTAGCCACAATAGAAGCAAACATCCCGAACCTACCAAGAACTTTCCTAGGTTGATCTTCTGTGGCGCCGCAAACTAGGTAAATAATCTCCCTCACACAGGGGCTTGTATCCCCAAACTTGAGCTAGATACCTTTGATGGGGTTGGAAGTGACTCCCCCTTTACTACGGCCACTAGCAGGAACTCTCCAAGTATTTGGCCATGGGCCTCTTGTTCTCCTTCTTCTCCCTTAAACTATCCACCCATATTCGAATCAGCAAACTTGGAAGGGTTCCTCCGTGAGTTCTTGAACCTTAGTAGTTGTTGCCTTCCCGGTTTGGTTAATTGATGCGATAGTCGTCTAGTTGAGGCACAGCGTGATCATGGCTGTATCAGCACTCTGAGGGCGGCCCCGAGTTCTGTATCCGTAACTTGCATGGAATCAATTGGAGTTGGTGGGGCTGGTGACTCGCATTGTTTTTATGAGAAGACATGTTTTTGTACATGCGTATAACACGAGTTAAGAGGAATGGAGAGAGTGAGCTCATGGTACGAGATAGAGTCATCAAACAAGGGAACATTTCCTAAATGCCTCGTAGCCTCTTCGTCATAAGTGTGGCGCGCTTCACGTCTCCATGAAAAAAGACTTTGCCAACGAAACTGAGACACCCTAGGACACTTCAAAACCTATTGCTCGTGCAGGTTGTCATGCCACGAACATAGGGCTAGGATTGAGACACGGGACAAGGATCCTTGAGAGACTCAAGTCGACCATTGCATGAACATACATCTAGCGAATCAATAAAAGCGAAGGTTCAACCTTAACTAACATGGGGAAGTTTAATCTTATCATAAAATTATATCTAGGTTTACATCCTTACATGACAAGCGATTACTACACCATGTCTGGAAGCCTCCCCAACACATCGATGGGTTGATGGGAAAGCACCCAGACTAACTTGGAAGCAAATGCAGAAATTGAAAGGAAACATAACGACTATGGATACTTGAATGTCCTCGGAGGATGAGGACTCACCAATGCTAGGCAGGCGAGTTTGAGTGGGAAAGTAGAGGCTAAGGATACTGTTTGAGAAAGACCCTCGAGACTGTATCATGAGACAATACAACATAGAGTATGCGGCCGGTACATGGAATGTCTTGAGTATGCAAAGTAAGTACAAACAGGCAAGTTAAAATACGTAAGTTCATAAGAGTAGGACAACATGATCGTAACGTAAATATCATAATGAAACATAAGACTCAAGGTTTTCAAAAACATTAAGTAAATTATTCATAATAAAATCATATGAGAAAAAGATTTATTAAACATGACTTGAGCCAAGTATTTAATCATAACCTTACATAAATCATGAGAAAAGTGGGAATTCTTATAAACATACCCCATGAGGACATATGGAGCCCGACACCTGTAAACCCCTAGTCGGGAGGGTGTTCGTACCTTTCAAGGGTAGAATCATGAAAGAGGTGTGGTATGCGATAGAGGGCCCATTTGGGCAAAGGGACGGTATCATGTGGAGGTCCCATTGTGGCTATATTGGTGCGTAGTTTTGAGACTCGAGCCATGCTTGGACCCGAGTCTACTCGTGTTAAATACCTCCCAAAACATATATAGTGAGATTCATAGGCTAGTTAAATCATGAAATCATAAGCATACTTGAAATCGTGAACTAGCCATCAAGTATGGCGCGTGAGTCGACCATAATCATAAATCCATAAGTCATGAAGTTCATGCATACTTGTAAAAGATATATATACTTGATATCTCATAAATCCATGGCCCAGTATTGAGAAGTCATATCATAAATCATAAATCATTGTTGGGTGGAAAGTGATCATAATTGTCAGGCCTTCATGATTTTGACATATTATTTAGGTAGGGAAAAATGATATCTTTTCCTAGAGAAGTGGTGTGGATGCCCTTCAAATTAGCGGCATAGGGTTTTATTTGGGTTATAAATGGGGTTACTTATATTATTTCTTCGTTTATATCTTTAGTTATTAAAAATCATTAATAAAACGAATTCCATTATTGCACATATGTGTCATAGTATGGGTTATAATTTATTTGAGCCTTTCTCTTGTCGCGGGCATAGCTGGTGTACTTTTTTCAAGGTACTTAGTAGGGATTATTCTTTCAATAATGCGGTTTTGAGTGCACTTTTTTGTGTCTAATAATGCAATTTTGTGAATAGTATAATTTTTGGCTTACAACCAATGTGATAGGTATATACTGACTCTAGGCTTTAACTATTGCAATAGTTTTCCTCGATTTACCTTCTAGAGGGCTCCCTAGAGACTCAATTTCTTCTTCCACATTTTTCTAATTTTTGGTGTTTCTCTGGTTCGGATTTATACAATTCAGATTGTTGCATTGGTTCTAGTTCATTTTAATAGTTTATTAGCAAGGGCATATGTTTCTAACTTGTTAAGTCTTTGCTTAACTTCATTTTTAATATTTAATAATTCGGTTTGAAGATCTTGTCTTTGTTGTACTAGACTTGTTTGTTCTTTAAATTTATTAAAAACTTAAATATCTAAACTTCAACTAATTATACTTGAAAATTTAAGATTGAAAATAAAAATATTTTTAATTCTATTAAATATTTTCCTTTTAAAGATCTTTATCTTGATATGATCAATCATATCAAAGAAGATTTCCTTATTGTGTGGTAATGACATTATTGAGTGGCTATCACGGAGTGCGGGTGCTCAGGTGCATCCACAATGATCGGTTGAGTCACTATTGTCAAAACTATATGCTATATTAAAATTTAGTCTCTGGCAAAGCGTTAAGTAGAGTCTTTTTCATGGGTGTGAAAAGGGCACACTTATGATAAGTGGATATGAAACGTTTAGGAAATGTTCCCTTCATTCATGATCTCATGTCGTGCAATGAAATGCCTCCCTATCCCTCTAATTCGTGCTATTAGCGATTGCGAAGTCATGTCTGCATGAAAAGTAAATGGTAGAAGGAATGGGAAATTGAGAGCCGGCGCTGAGGATGGAAACGGAAGCGAGTACCAGCAAGCCCCACCGGTCTAGGAGCACCATGCATGGGCCAGGTTGCATATGCTGAATTTAGTATTTGTTTAGATGCTCGTGCGATCCTTGACCGCTCGGAGTGTCACACAGTAGGAAGGTTGCGCATGTCCTGACATGGAAATGCGGCGGCGTCGAGTCGGGGATTTCTTGAGAATGAATGCCGAGTTCCTCGGGTCCAAAAGTAGATGAGGTGCGTAGAGTTCATAAATGTAAGTTGTGAAGATACTTTAGTTTATGTGGGTGAATGGGGTTGAATGTGCGAGTTGGCCTCATGCAATTTGAAGGGGTCTCACACGTCAGTTTCTACAATGGAAAGATAGTAAGGTTGCCCGAGAGAAGGTCCCTGTACTTGGGAGGATTTCAATGTTGCGTTCTTAGATTGGTTTCTTCCCTCGTGAGATGCGGGGCCCGAAGATAGATGGTTGGTGCATCTTAGCGGGAGAATGATGGGTGTAGGAGTATGCCCTTGAGTTCACTCACTTGTCTAAAACACACCGGAGTTAGTGGCTGATCGGGTGCGGGTGAGCGAGTTTTCATGGCGTGGAGGTCTATTTGGACAAAGATTGTGAGTCCTCCATGCTTTCCTTGGATATGGATTTCCCTCGTATAGTTTTGTACGCCCGATGATAGAGGAAGCACGTATGAGAGAGAGAGGCCAAGAGAGCCGGGGTGATAGTCACAGAGATTCTCTAGCGGTCGGGTGGTGGGCCGCAGACCGCGGACCCACTAGAGATGATCCAGCCCCAACATCTTCGGCGTTGAGTGTGCCATCCGAGGCCTAGGCATGATCGGAAACATCAGGCTCGAGGTCGAAGCGGCGGGCCCTTATATTCTAGTATCCCGGCTTGCCACGGGTCTTGGTTGGGGAGCACGAGGCCGGTGCTTAGCGAGTTCAAGTGCTTGCATCGAGTGTGCAAGGCTTGGGACACATGCTCGAGAGATTTTCCAGTAGTGATACAGGACCATGATGGGAGTGAGGCCTGGCTTCTAGTTCGGCGGCCCCACACACTTTCGTCACATCAAGGGGCATCTACCGGCAGGTGGCGATCGGGGCCATGATTCTATGCATTAGCATCCCGTCGAGGCTTGGTGGTCTCCCAAATGTAGTCACCCATATTTGCAAGTCTTCCAATCTTGATTTTTATGCTTTGTTAGATCGGGGGCTACCTTTTCTTTTATGACATCTTATATGGCGGTAGCTTCGGAGTTAGTCACAAAAGTCTTGTCAAACCTTTCTCAATCTCACTCAGTAGGTGATTCGATTTAGCTAGATATAGGTGTATAGGTTTCCCGGTCTCGGTCCTTGAAAATCACCTATTAGATTTGATAGAGTTAGCCATGACTAATTTTGATGTTATCCTTAGCATGGATTGGCTATTTGCATATTATGCCTCGGTTAATTATAGGGCCAGGCATTAGAATTCGATTTTCGGGATAGCCAATCTTAGAGTGGAAGGGTGGTCCGAGGCTGTGCCTATAGGTCGTTTCATTTCCTACCTTAAAATTTAGAAAGATGGTCTCACAAAGGTTTTGTACCATTTAGTTAGGGTTAAAGGATGCGGGTTCGAGACCCCGACTATCGATCTTTTTGTCCCGGTAATATGTGAGTATCAGTTTCTTTTACGATGATCTACCGGGAATTTCTTGAGTGGGAGATTGGTTTTAGTATTAACCTTCTTCCATGATACAACCTATATAAATTTCTCATACAAAGAATGGCTCGGTCGAGCTAAAGGAGTTGAGGAGAAGTTGAAGGACTGTTAGGTAAGGGTTTCGTGGGTCGAGCAAGTCCCACAAGGGTGCACGATCTCTTTGTTTGAAAGAAAGATGGTTCCCTTAAGCATGTGTATTGATTATAGAATGTGAACAAGGTCACCATCAAGAACGGTATCCTCTACCCGGGATTAATGATTTATTCGACCATCTTGAGGGTACTAAATTGCTTAGAAGATAGTCCGTCAGTACCATCGGCTTAAGAGTTCGAAGCGATATCCAAGACAACCTTCGGGATGCGGTATGGTCATTGTAAGTTTGTAGTTATGTCTTTTTTTTTTTTTGGACTAACGAATGCTCCTGCAACTTTTATGGACTTGATGAATAGGGTGTTGAAATGTATTTGGATATATTCATGATTTGTCTATCGGCTTATCTGATATACTCTTGGAGCGAGAACATATACCGCTCATTTGAAGCTGATCTTGCAGACTCTCAAGGATTACCAATTATATGCCAAATTTAGCAAGTGTCATTTTTGGTTAAAATCGGTGGCATTTTTGGTCCGTATGGTATTAGCGAAGGCATAAGGTGGACTCTAAAAAATAGAGCGGTGAAGAATTGGCCTAGGCAAATTGAATCCTTCCCGGATATTCGGAGCTTTGGGTTTTGCTTGGCTAGTATTAGAGGTTTGGAAGTTTCTTGTACATTGAATCACCTTGACAAAATTGACCCAAGAAAGTGAAATTCCAATGATCGAGGCTTGTGAAGAGTTTCCATGAGTTGAAGGCTCGACTACCTCGGCTTAGTGTTGACCCTACCGAGAGTGCCTGTGGGTTCGTGGTGTATTGTGATGCTTGAAACATTAATACATAATTAACTAAATCAAAGTGTTCCTCTCGATATCGGACTTGGGTGTGTATTGATGCATCACGGGAAGTTTATAGCATATGCCTCTAGACGGCTAAAGTTCACGAGAAGAATTACCCGGCCCATGATCTTAGCCCAGATTGGCAGCGGTGGTATTCACCTTGAAGATTTGGAAGCATTATTTGTCTGGTCCATGTGGATGTGTTCGGTACCAAGAGTTTCTGATATGTGTTTACCCGAAAAAGAATCTCGTCTTCGGCAAATGAGGTGGTTGGAGCAATACTCAAGGGCTATGATAGTGTCCTTTACCATCAGGTTAGTCCAATTTGGTCGTAGATGCATAGTAGACTCTTTATGGAGAGTGTGTCCCATGTGGATAAGGAAAGAAAGCTAGTGAAGGATGTGCATCGGCTCGAAAGGTTGGGAGTTGGTTGGTTGACACGGCCAGATGGCGAGTGTTATTTTCGAGAATGGATTAGAATCTTCCTTGGGTGACCGGATGTAGAGCTAGACAAGATGAGGACCTGACTTTGAGAAAGGTGAAGGAAGCCATTCGGGAATCGGAAGGTTGTGTCTTCTCCCGAGGGGAGATGGTGTGCTTAGGTACTAGGGTCGCCTATGTTTTCCAGATGTGGATGATTTGAGAGGCTGATGTTGCACGAGGGTCATGGATCGGTATTCTATCCAGGTGCCACCAAGATGTACCGTGACCTAAGAGAAGTCTATTGGTGGAATCTTGTGAAGAAGGACATAGTAGAATTTGTAGCTAAAGTGCCCAAAGCATTAGAAAGTAAGGTCGAGCATCGAAATCGGGATGTATTGTGGCAGGATGCTCCAGTATTCCTAGTTGGAAATGAAAGAAATCAACATGGACTTCATCACGGGGTTTCCTCACACTCGTCGACGGTATGACTCCATTTGGGTTTGTGGTAGACAAGTTGACCAAGGCCGCTCATTTTCTACGGTCAAAACCACGGATTCGGCGGAGACTATGGGAAACTATATATCCCGGGAGTTGGTTCGATTACGTGTTGACCTTATCCATCATATCGACAGGTACCCAATTTACCTCTCGGTTTTGGAGTCGTTTCAAAAAGGACTTGGTACACGGGTTAAGCTCGGCATAGCATTTCACCCACAAACGGCATAATTGACGGAGAAGACAATTGAGACTCTACCGAGGACATGTTGAGCATGTCTTGATTGACTTAAAAGGTAATTGGGATGATCATTTGCCTCTTATTGAGTTTTCGCCACAATAACAACTATCATTCCGACCCGGATGATTTCCGTTTGAGGCTCTCATGGCGGAGATATAGGTAGCCCATTGGATTTAGTTCAAAGTTAGTGAAAAAGTTGCAATGATAGGACCAGGTTCAATTTATGAGGCTATGGTGAAAGTACAACTCATACGGGATAGGTTGAAAATAGCTCAAAGTCACCAAAGTACTATGCGATGTGAGAAGGAGAATTAGAAATCGAGGTGGATGATCGGAGTGTTTTGAAGAGTATCTCCATGAAGGGATTGATGCGGTTGGGAAGGAAAGGAAAACTCGGCCTAAGAATTATGAAAATACCCTTTATAAAAAATCTAAAAAATTAACACTACTAGTGACCAAGACTCATACCACGAGTCGTACCTTCTTATCACGACTAAGTGGTTACCATCCCTCTTGCCTCTAAATAGAAACCCTTTGCATTTTGGACTTTTCAAGAGTCACACCATGACTCGTACCTTCGTCACACGAGTTGTGGGTTCCATCTGTTACCATGACTAGAAGAATTTCACCTTGCTTCTTCCTCACGGGCACTCACCATGACTCATTGTTCCTCATAATGAGTCATACTGCTCGTACCATCAGCCACAGTACCTCGGTGACAAACAACGACTCCAGCCTCGACCCCTTAAATCATCCTATGGGCCATACCTTAACTCATTACTCCAGGACCCTACTTCTTGACTACTAATCACAACTCGTGACGGGTCATCACATCAACCAACGAGCGCCATGGCGTTAGTCCGGAACCTTCACCCAACGACTTACCACGACTCCCACTACTATTTGTAACACCTTCCGCGGCTCGTACCATGAGTCGTTACGATTTAAAATCTCGGATTTTATTCTTTTGTTCTCGTACAAATTCCCAGTCTAGTCTTAGGCACTTAGGGGTATTACAAGTTATGCCTTGAGTTATTATTGATTGATGCTAACCTAACCTAAATTTGCTCTTTCAAGCCTCATAAGTGATTAGGCAGGACTAAGTGACTTTCATCATCAATCACATACCACAAACCAAAGATCGATCAAATGTTCTTAAGCCCACAATTAATTTTATCAAATTGGGATAATTAGAGTTCAAAACCCATTGGGTTCACAACAACTAGATACGAGTTTAGTTACCTATAGTAGGAGAAGAAAAGAAAGTAAGTAATTAGAGATTCGTACCAAAGAAATTGCAAATCGTAGAAGAAATCTTGAGCCCAGGTGCTTGAATCTTCAAAATTACAAACTTAAATCTAATATATACTCCTTGATGAAAAATAAAAGTATTCTCTATCTCAACTCTCTGTGAAAATTATCAAAATCTCTTTGAAAAAAGAAGAAAAATCTATTTGTACTATGTCTCCAAAAGCCTAAAATAATTTAAATTCGAGGTTCCCAGAGTGTGCGAGGGGAGGGCTAGCCCTTGGAAGGATGGACCATCTATTGCCCCATTAATTAAAATTTTCTTTTGCCCGGCCCGGCCTTCCATCCTTTGATCAGTTGTCTTTTGGAAAGATGGGTAAAAGGTATGTGGCTTCATTAATTAAAATCATCCTTTGACTCCTCATGGATCCGTTTGGAAGTGGCAGTCATATTTTGGAAAAATGGTCCATCCTTCAATCAATTGATTAAGGACCTCTTCAAAAAAATGGTTTTGAAAATAATTGCTACGACTAGATGATTGAGCATGCAAAGCGCCCTTCGAACGGACGGTCAAATCCCTTTGCTTAGTTTTTTGGAAAGATTTCTAGCTTTGACTCCTCTCTTCTTCATTTGATTTAGATTCCTAAAATATGGAATAATTAGGTTAGTTTCTACTTAATCTAGCTCCTAAAGACATGCATTATTCTATGAAATGGAAAGGTGCATCGCACATTTCCAACATCGGTGGTGGTGAAAAATCTCTCAATAGACCATTAGAGTCTTTCTAGGCCTGATATAAAGTCTTGCCTTCTCTTTTCCGCTTAGATGATTTTACTTCACCAACCTTGTAGTCTTCCGGATGGAAAGAATTGGGTGAGGAACTTATTTTCTATGTCAAATTAGGAAGAGATGGAATTTGGAGGTTAAGATTTAAGTCATCTCTTTGTTTTACTCGGAAAAATGGGATAACTTGGGCCTCACATAATGAAATTGAGACTACTATGGTGATGTAAATGTCCCTTATCTCCAAAAAATTATGAATGTGTTGCTAGCTAATCTTCATGGTCAAAACAAGTAAGCGCCTACTTTATGTAAAAATTGAACCATGCATTGTTCAACTCCCATATTCTGTAATAGAGGGCTTTAAATATTGTAATTCATGTTTATTGAGTGGTATTGCCACATTTCATACTACCATGTGGCTTTTCTTCCCACTTCTATATTTTCCAACTACTTAGTTGTTTTCCTTTAACATCTTTAGTGATGAAAATATCTCTGGGTTCCAATTGAAAGTCATGATATTTCTCCCACCTAGCGTGTTGCATTTAACTACTAGCACAAATGGCGGCTACGATCAAGTCATTAACATAAATAAAAATACAACAACTTTGGTTCTCTAACTTTCTTAATTTTGATTCCAGTGAGTGGTGCCAAACTTGTCACGTCCAAACATGCATGCAAGTGCACGTGATCATACAAGTAAGACAACAATAAAGATAATAGGTTGTCGAACCCATAGGGACTCCCCTGAGTTGACAAAAGAACTAAAGAAAGCAACTATTATTGTGAGTTTTTACGCAGATTGATTTATAACCTTAGAATTAGTATTAATACTAAATACGAAATGATGGATAATTTTGAAACTAATGGCGAGAGAAGAATTTTAGGGGTATGGCATGCTTTCACATTTCATGTTCATGATGTACATTCATTAATATTTGTATTTGAGATGCTAATTCACAAGGTTAATAGTGGTTATAGTCTCTCAAGTTTGAGCCCTAGGTTAGAGACATACACATGGCTGCATATCTCTATGACATGCTTATAATAAGAAAGAATTCAGCCTCCCATGTCCCAGACCTTTAAGTAGGGTAGACTAGGTAAATCTCTATCCTAGCCACAAATCCTTTCTCGGGAAGGATCCTACTCTAATTGATTCCCGTTCTATCTCATCTTTCCTCTCTTGAGTTCCACAGAGAATATGGATGATACTACACTAGTCGCGAATCAAGAACAATAATATAGAATCCAATTAAGCAAACTCAAATAATATAGAATCACGTTCATAAAAAAATAGTCATGTACTTGACTATAGCCCCCATAATAAGAAGCTGTACTCATATTCAAGGTACAAACACAATTGGTCATGTTCAATTCCATGAATAGAAAAGAAAATGACAAGAAGTAGTAACCTATATCCGATACTCCGGCTCTTGCACTTATGTCTTCAAAATGTCGATACTCTTAAGAATATGACTAATGTCTTGGGCCAGAGCAGAGGCTGGATCGTGGAGCATGGGACAAAGGGACCCAGAGACCCAAAAATGACCGTGGCATAGGCATTCAACTAACTCATCAATAGCAAAGAACAAAACATAATTATAACTCAGTAGTCTATTTGCTTGGCCACATCGAATAATATCAGAAGCTATGCGTACATAAGTCCAAAAGCCTATAGTCTAGATGAGTTGATGGGATAAGACCTAACTAACTCCACGAAGCATAGGCTTAATCGACATGGCGAAAGTCTAGTCCTTGAAAGATGAGGAATCACCGCTCACATAGGTACTAACTCTAATAGCGATTACGAATGAAATTTGTTTGGGAAATAGATCTACATCTTGATGATGTAGCATAGACGTATCACGGTCGGTAATGGAATATCTTGAGTATGCAAATAGAAATAAAACCGCTTTAGTAAATAAATCATTTAAAACATTTTATGCATATCTTACATTTTCAACATGAGAGGAAGGGAAAACATGCATTCCTTTGAAGTATAATCTTATTAAAACGCTGACCATGCTTGGCTTTACTACATCATGAATATTCTCAATGACTCAAAGATAAACATAACATTTATATCAAAAAAGATGAACAATGAGTCAACCTTACTTTTGAACATGCATGCATAGAGTGAAGTATCATGAGTAATGAATCACTTAACTTTGAATGATATAGATAGTAGGAGGTCGTTCCTTAACCAACATACCACGATAGAGTTTGTGATCCTAGCCATTACACTCATGTGGGAGCTTCGCGTCACCGCGTCGAGTGCGATAATTTGATGACTCTTTTTCATCGAGCGCGTCGCAGAGTATGCAGTTGTACAATTAATATTGTGGCTCTTTTTAGAATAGGATTGTAGAACCACAAGGGGGCTGGACCATTCCTCTAACTTCTCCATTTCTAGTGTGATCTTAAATACCTAAAAATTATTTGGTTATAGACATTTTGATTAAGATTAATTAAGTCTAAGTTTGGGTCAACGAAATATTTGAAATTACTCTGCAGGAGCAACATAGGTTAAAACCGGATAATCATGCGAGACTACGGTTGCAATGGAATAGGCATGGAACTATCAATTGTTATTTCACATAACTGGAATTGCATGTTCATAGTCTTCAGAGCCTTAACACGGCAATCTAGCCTCATTTTGTCATGGCGAGAGATTATTTTCTGATACGAACGTCAATTATGTTTGTGGTTTCTGGAAGCTTGATTAGGGACTTTCTGCGTCTAACCATTTAACTCAGCAGCTCACAACTGCTTCTTCGAGTGATGTGACATCCCAAGTTGGTCTTTCGCAACACCAGTTTTGTCGACCAACAGTATTTAGGTATATTTCTATCACGAACACTACTCTCTAGAGATACGTACATGCTCCTCACATTCTCATGTCGGCCTAGGTAATGCCTTCTCAAGCTATTACCCAAGCTAACAAATATGCTTTCGCGGTGGTGATTATAAAAACAACCAACGATCGAGAATACAAAATGAAAATAACAATCAATAACTTAATTCCAAAACAATATCATACAAATCACAATCTGCCAATTCATGGCATCAACCTAGAGGAAGGGTTCCTAGCCATTCATGTTCGTAAAACTACTCTACACTACTGTTAATCTACTCCTAAACTACATACTTACACGAGATTGGTAGATGAGAAGGGAATTTGACAAACCCTAGCTGAGTTCTCCCACTTCTCCCGCCCGCTCCTAAGAAGCGGTTTTCGAGAATAAAATGGCGGCCCATTGGAATTAGGAGCTAAGGGTCCTGTTATAGTAAAATGGAGAACGTGCTAAGTTTGCTTTGACCAGTGGAGCGGCTCCATGTCACGGAGTGTATCGGCGAGCCTTTGCCTCGTGACACGGAGGCAATTGGCTTCCTTTGGAACAACTTGCAAAAGAAATCAGCCTCGCGGCACCTACCGCGGTTAGCGTGGCACGCAGCTGCGGCGAGCGCGTTGGCCTCTCCTTGTCGAGCAGCCAGCCTGCCGTGGCACGTTGCCAATGCGCGAGTGGGCTGTTGGCAAGCAACTGCCTGCCGTGGCACGTTGCCGGCTTCTTGGTGGGCTGTTTTGTGCCTCCTCTTTCTGACGTTCGCGTGATTAGTTTCAGCCTACACTTCACCAACTCATGGATTAGTTCCTCAAAGTAATCAAAACCTACAAAACAAAGTCTAATCATGTTGGTTAGCACATGCCTTCACATTTATATAAAATCACATGAAAATGTATAAGATAACTTAGACAACACGACTAATTTAAGTTATAAAACATCCACGGGCATGATATTTTTGCCCGTGATCACTTCAGCCCAGACAACATGGCCTTGCCGCCCCGCCACTAAGCGAAGCTGGCGCCCAGCGCGCTAAGAAAATTCCTTGTCCCCTCCATTACCAAGGCTAAAAGGCAGTACCATGATATCGATATCGGGCGGGGAGCTGTCGGGACGGGGATAGCTCGGAAGGAGGTCCCAATAATATAATAGTATCAACCTACGTTGGCGCGTAGTTACGGGGCATAGAGATGTCGTCCTTAACCCCGCTCGGTGCTAGACTCTTCTCCCAAAACATGCAATGCTCTACATTGTATATAACGAAGCTCAACATGAAATCATGCATAACTCAACATCGTATGAAACTAAGCTCAACATTGTATATTGACAAGGCTCGCTAATGAAATCATGCATAGACTAGACATCATATGGATATGAAGCTCAACATTGTCTAGTGACAAAGCTCAATAATGACCTACATCTCAATTATGAATTCATGCATATGAGAAGCTTTATTTCAAAACATACCACAAAGATCGATCATAGGTGGGAGCATCTACTCGAAATCATGTGGTAAACTACGTGTAGAACTAACCTCTCAACATACCACAAGCTAGAATTTATAATGAAACGGGAAATTTCATCAAACAATGTGCTAAGCTTATGTCGGGAAAATCAACACTTTAAATCAACATGTAGGATTGCCCCAAGCTTTATCATACTAGGATCTACTCATTTCATTTTGAAAATGACATCATAATCATGGGTAGATTTGGCAACATGCTTTCATCATTAAATTTCATTATCATTATACATTCAACACATCATTCTCTTCTTTTATGAACTTCTCTTCCATGGGCATTCAATTTCATAATTTAGAAATCACTATTTGGATTGAAAACAATTTAAAATCTGCAAGCTTCATGATTCATCACTATAAACATAATCTAATCATACCCATGTGAAGAAATTGAAGAATTATGAAATTGTGTAGAAACCCCATAATTGATCATAGGTAATTCATCATGTTTTGATAGAGATTGGGCATAGGTGTGGAAGGAAGCACCCACTCATAGCCTTACATACACAGGGATAGTGAACTACAACACCCTCTAGTACCCAAAAATTTGAGATTCCCGATAAACCTTGAGATTTTGCCTTGAATCCTCTCTTCAAACCTCAACTTGCATGCATGGGAAGAATGACTTAGAATAGGATTTTCCCCTTATAAAAACCCACTAAAACGCAGGCCTTGAATGACGTGGCATAGGCCCGCCAATAAAATCGCGTAAATTAAACATCATGGGGTCCTAACGGACGACGACAACTTGTTACTAGAGAGTGGCGATTGTTGGGTTGCTCGTCAAGTGCATTGGATAGCAGTACGGTGACGAAGCATAACGGGGAACTTAACGACTCATTCCTCGAGACCACGGCTCGTAGTCACCTATCCGTCATGTACATTACCTAATTTTCAACCTTAACTGCTCATGACCACTTCACGAGTCGTTAGGATAGGAATCTGCTTCGTAGGATCCCTTCCATTAGAAGCCACTAGATAGCTTCTCCTTTTTTCCCATTTACCACCCCACGATTGACATGGCCGAATCAAGTGGTGGGGCGACCACGAGTAGTTACCTCGCTCGTGGGACCTCAATCCTTTATTTCCCCCAGGCCTTCCCACGAGCCACCTGACGACTCGTGGGTCTCCTCTGAGTAGTCCAATGACTCGTCCTATGGCTATATAGAAAACTCATAGACAAGCAATCCTCATATGCAAACATTGATTATTAGAATTGAACAACGCGGAATGACTACCCCAAAAAAGCCTGCGCGGCCCAGATTCGGGCATGCACTCATTTATCCTGCGCCAATTCAAACTTGGAGCACGTAATTTGGACATAGGCTGATTAGATAATTAGGGAAAAATTGATACCACAAGTAATTTGAATTTGGTAGGAGCAGTGGGGAATATTTAGCTATCATAGTAAACCGGCTTCCATGCCAACTCTACGAACATCTTTGGTTTCTCCACAACACCTTCACCAGAGAAGCTATTTCTTCATTCCTGGTATTAGAACGGGCGATCAAGATTGCAGCGGAATTTCATCATAATTGAGTCTATCTCCATGGCCAACCTCTCCACCAAGAGACAGGGCCCAGATGGATCACGACACTTTTCAAGAGCGTGCATGAAAGATGGAATGGTAAGATAACTTCGATGGCAAGTCAGCTCATACGCTACCTTACCAACTCTTCTCATAACGGTAGGAACCCGATATAGAGGGTGAGTTTTTCTTTCTTCCGTTCATATGACTCCCTTCGTGGAGATGACTATAGAAATACCCAATCGTCAACTCAAAATCCAAATCCCACTTCTTCTCACGTACCGCTATGACTTTGATGACTGCGGCGGTTTTCATCCTGAGTCACTTATAAATTGTGAACCTTTAGCATGGCCCTCGTAGGCTGATCAGCCCAATCATAAGGATTCCCAACCTCAAATGGCTCATTCGATGGGCGATCACCTCCTCCATAAAGAGCCTAGAAACGGTGCCATCTGGATGCTAGAGTGATGCATTTTACATTTATTATAAGAAAAGCTACATCAAGGGCAGAGTAATTCGTCCCCGAATACCTTTGAAATCAATCGCACTGTAGCCACAACATACCTCGAGGGTCACTGAGTTGTTTGCTCGGCTTGGCCATATATTTACATGAAAGGTTGTCTTGAGCTTTGACTTGAGTCCCAAGTCACTTACGAAAAACCACAGAAATGGGGAGGTAAAGCTGAGGCTGGCAATTACAGAAATACTGAAACGAGGAACTCCATGAGATTGAACCATCTCCCAATATACAATTTGGCATAATGCCCAGATACGCTGGTTTTGACTAGTAAAAGTGTGTCTTGACCTTGGTCAGCTTTGTTGACCACCCAAAATGGAATCATGGTGTCAGCGAGTACGAGGTAGGCTGAAATGAAATCATATTAATATCTTCCCACTTCCAGTGGGAATACTTGAAATATCTTAGTAAGCCTCGACCTTTGTGCTCTCCCGACTTTCGCCTTGCTTGATTCCGAGGGTGACCACGAGTCATTAAATCACCGTGGGGACCTCAGTCCTTTATTTCCCCTAGGCCTCTCCACGAGCCACTGACATTTCGTGGGGTCTCCTATCGAGTCATCGATGACTCGTCACATTGCCCTGCAACATCAATTTCGATTTTCCCATTTCAACTCCTAAAATCCGTCTTTGAGCTAGGGGTATAAATCACTTGGTCACACATAATAAGTGGAAAACCTTCAAAGGACCCACCTAAAGTCGGTGGGCTTTTATTTTTGAGAATAAATTCGATCCGGTGCTTTGAGAAGCACGAAACCCAGAATGCCTTCTTTATGGGCTTAGCTCTGCAAGGTCTTGCTCTGCTTTTACACTTAGCCATCTGAACTCTTCATTTGCATAGACATATTACGGCGAGATCTACGGCAAGGCAGGCTCACCTTCGGCCCTCGCTCCATGAGGTCTCTAAATCCCATATCCATACTTAACACCATTTGGGCATTCTTGATTTTAGGCTCGCAACGAGCTCCCATGCTGAGTCGGATATCACCTTTAGCTTCACTCTTTGAGGTTTATGGAGATTTCATGTAGTCGATTTTCCTTATCTTTCTTCTATTATTTTGCCATTGCTCCAAAAGGAAGTATGTGCTTACTTTTGAGTTGTGCTACATGAGAGACATCCACGTTTCCCTCATGCTTAGTACATTTTTTTGGAGTTTTACCTACAAAGAGATAGAAGCAGATTCCATTAGTCTAATGACATTATAATCCATAACCTAAATCAAGGAAGATGAGGCACTCATAATCATAGTAACAATCACGAGTGTTAGAATCATAAAATGACTTATATTAGGAATATGGAATAAAATCAAATGAATGATTTCTCATATATTGCTCAGCCATGTTTTGCTCTTGCTAAACTTAAGATATCCTCCAAGACAAATTGTGGAATATTTTATGTGGGAGAGATCTTAAAACGAGACTACCAAAGGCCATGAACCAATTGTCGATTAATCGACTCCAAATAGCCTTAACACCTGTATCACCCATCCATAGTGGTAGTGAATGTCTTGTGGCCCATGTGATCGACACTTGGATTTTCATCTCAACTAGGTTGGGTAGTGCACATGTCTCTTCTTTTATCGTGTCTACTTTAGTCTCATTAGTAGGCATCTGCATCGACTATCACACGACCAGCCTTGGTATTTTTTTTTTCTCATGATCTTAATTGTTACTAATAGTGCCATAATGACCATCATGGTCATTTTGGTCACCGTGAGTGGTCACCTTTGTGTTGCTTTTTGCAATGGCTGGCCTTTTGTGACTCTTTTTCACATCGAGCGCGTCGCAAGTGTGCGAGGTCGTGCAAGCAATATAATGGCTCTTTTTAGGCTTAGGATTGTCGAGCCCACGAGGTGGACCATTCCTCCTAACTTCTCCCATTTCTAGTGTGATCTTAAATACACACAAAGTATTTGGTTATAGACATTTTCGATTAAGATTAATTAAGTCTAAGTTTGGAGTCCTTGAAATGATACAGAAATTACTACTTAGGAGCAACATAGAGTTAAAACCGAATAATCATCTTGAACTACGATTTGCAATGGAATAGGCATGGAACTATCAATTGTTATTTCATAATTAGAATTGCATGTTCATGGTCTTTCGAGCCTCTTAACACGGCAATCTAGCCTCGGCTGCATCATTGTGAGCGAGGAGTTTAATTTTCACAGTCGCGGGCAATCAATTATGTTGTGGTTTTAGGAAGCGATTAGGGACTTTCGTGGTCTAGCCATTTAACTCAACTTAGCCTCACAACTACTCTAGCAGTGGTGATGTGACATCCCAAGTTGGTCTTTCCTGCCGTGTGTCAACCAAGCACGGTGTTAGGTATATTTCTATCTGAACACAACTCTCCCAAGAGATACATGCATGCTCCTCACATTCTCATGTCGACCTAGGTAATGCCTTCTCAAGCTATTACCCAAGCTAACAAATAATGCTGTGGTGATCAATCCATAAAAACAACCAACAATCCGGAGATGCAAGGCAGAAAATAACAATCGATAACTTAATCCCAAACAATATCATAAAATCACAATCATAATTCATGGCATCAACCACAGAGGAAGGGTTCACAACCCATTCATGTTCATAAAACTCTCTACACTACTATTAATCTACTCCTAAACTACATACTTACACGAGATTGGTAGATGAGAAGGGAATTTGACAAACCCTAGCTGAGTTCTCCCACTTCTCCTTCGCTCCTAGGCGGTTTTCGAATAAATCGTGACCCCCTGAATTAGGAGCTAAGAGTCTATTTATAGTAAATGGAGAACCTGCTTAATTGCTTTGTCATGGAACGGCTCGCGTGTCCACGGGGTGTATCGCGGAGCAACGCCTCAGTGACATGGAGAACTAACTGCAACTCAACTGGAACAACACCGAGAAATTTGGCCTCGCGACACCTGTAGCGTTAGCGGCGTGGCACATTGCCCAGGCGCGCGTTGGCCTCTCCAGCCATGCAGCCAGCGCCATAGCACCGTTGCCAATGCGCGAGTAGGCTGTTGTGCGCCTTTTGCACCGTGGCACGTTGCCACGCGCGGAGTGGGCTGTTTTAGATACCTTTCTTTCTTGAAGTTCGGCGTTTTAATTCATCTTCAAGCCTCTACTTCACCAACTCATGGATTAGCTCCTCAAAAGTCATCAAAACCTACAAAACCAAGGCTAATCATGTTGGTTAGCACATGTCTTCACATTTATATAAAATCACATGAAAATGTATAAAGTAACTTAGACAACACGACTTATTTAAGTTATAAAGCGTAACACGGGCATCTATTTTTGCCGTGATCACAACTACACTTAAAGCCTTGTTCGTCCTCGAACACTTATTACATATATCATGCATATGGAGACTCCCACATAACTAATTTAGCAAGTTAATTCGATAATGGCTATGATGATTATTCCAGATACAAGTTACAAATAGAACATGCTATGAAATACAACTATGTTAAGACTTCTTAACCTCAAGAATCGACTCTCAATCTAAGCAAACTCATGCAAATCAACTGATTAAGAAATCCCACATGAAGTATATCCTTCATTCAACATGTGCCCTCACGGAAAGAGAGTTACCCAATTTCACACGCAAAAACAATTTTACATCACAACATGTGTGGGTACATAAATAGAATTACACTCACTCTCACGAAAATTCCACATGCATCATGTCATGACCCATAAGCTTGCCCTTAGTGTTTTACTCCACTAATTTGAGGATGTATGGATGTAAGATCATTTAGGACTTTGTAGGTTGTAATGTAACTCAGTACGAGTAAGTATTACTATTATGGCGATATCGCGACTATCTCCTAGCGCTTTTAATACATCACGCCTCATTACGAACTTCGTTTCCCTTACTTTACCTTTTTATCCTTGGTCATTTTCTTTTCCTCTTTTGTTTCCCCATTTAGGCACTTTTGGCTATTATTAAGAGTTCCATAAGTAACTTTTAATTAAATTATTTTCTTACTCCTTAACAGTGATCGACCACTTCACACAAGTGCACCTCTGTCAACTCTCCTTCTAACTGCCACTTTTCATTTCTTTTCATTCCTCTCACTCCTTTACTCTTTCGAGATTTTTCTTCTTGACGCTTGGGCTTTGGGTCAAATTCAAGGTTAATGAAATAAAAGGATTAAGCTTATGTTGCAGCTATCAAGAAATAGACTCAAGGCTCCAACGGGGCTAACTAGGATTAATTTTTTCAAGGTAGGTCAAATGAGGGATGAAATTAGGTTAATTCAAAAATGCCTAAATCATTTCCTACTATTCCCATCCTTCATTTCGCTTCATACACACACCAGGGCAAGTTCTAGATAATCCACAATAGCATAGCATACTCAAAAACCTTACACTCATGGCACATGCTCAATTCCAAGACACATACAACGAGACTCTTACTCGGCTAATCACAAGAATTCAAATTTAGCTTCAATAATATTGAGTCAAATTAAAGAGCCTAAGTGTCTCAAACAAAGTTATAAACTGGCATGCTTCAACAGCGACATCCACTACATCTTCTGTCATATATAGCACATAGCAGAACATCAGCATCTCAGCGTAGCTACGGTTCTTTGACATCTCAAACTGTTCCTCAGACGGTCGTCATCCGTCCATCGTCGGAAGCGGTCCTAGCTATAGTGACATTATATCAGGACAAAGAAAAAAATAAAACTAAAGTAAAAATAAGAATTTTATTCTTAGGTTTAAAGACCGTCGGAAAAGGCAGAAAGAAAACCAACGGGTGATGAAGTCATAATTGACTCACAAAAAAAATTCAAATTTTTCTCATTTAATCACGCAAGCATTCGTTCACCAGCATTTATTGCTTCAAAATTTTAAAATTTCTGAAATTTCCCTCACCCCACACTTAAATCATGCTATGTCCTCTTAGCATCAAATTAACATCTACAGAGGGTGAGAAAATACTACTGAGGCCTTTAGGCTAGCTAATAGCATGTTTTTCATGGCTTGCACAGGGCGATTACGACCCACACTTTTCCTCTTCCTTGCTTCCTAGCTTCCTCCTTTGAGGAATTTTCGAGACTTCCCCTCACACGTGCTAACTTTCCACCAAAAACAACAAACAAAAATTTGAAAATAACAAAATCAAAACAAAAATCAAAATTATAAATTTATTTTTGAGGTACCCTTGAGTTGCCCTCCCAAGAAGCCTTATTTTACGTCGTGACACATTGGGTATACTGCAGGACATCCTCATACCTCGGTTCTCTGAGAACATCTCCTTGCTGTTTGGAGGAAACAGCCTCCTCTATTCCTCCCACTTCCTCAGCCTTCTCGAAGTTGAAGCCCTTTATGAGACAATTTGAACACTTGACCTTGCAGCTGGCCATGCACTGTGGAATCACTCCACCCACACTCATCCTCTTGCCAACACACTTGACAAGGTTTACGCCAGTATGCCGGATGAGTTTATTTCTTGGTAGTGTGAAGGTTTCTTCTTGATCTGACCTCTTTTCCAAGGTCCCTTCTTTCCGTCGATCCTTGCTCCTCCAGGTAGCCAGAATGGTCGTCCCAAGATTAGGGAGTGCTGGTCATCAACACGAAAATCTAAAACAATAAAATCGGCCATGTATAATAAATTTACCTACTTTGATGAAAGATTCCTCTAGTCCCATCGAGTGTCACTCTGTGACTTGTCGGCCAGTGGCATCAACCTTGTGTTCAGGTTTCACAGCCCAAGGTGTTGAATAAGGATAGGGGCATTAGATTAGCTACTTTGCCCTAAATCACACAGCTCGCAGCACACCCGGCTTTGCAATTTGTATGGGGAGGAGCCAAAAGCTCCCGAGAGTGCTGGCTCTTTGGCATTGCCGTACCTGTGTATTTTTGCTCCTCAATCGGTGCTACTATTTGGAAATCCACCAATCTAACTTTGTTCTCCATCACATCTTTCAAGTGGCCCTTTGGGCATTCTGCAAGGCATCCAGCCAGAGGCAAATTTGTGTGAAGTTCTTTAAAACTCTGAAAAGAGCTTTTTGAAACTCCATTCCTCCTCTTTAGCTCTTTTTGAATGCGAGGGAAGGGTGGTGGTGGTCATCTTTGTATTTGCAATGAAGTTTGACATTTTTGTTTGCCGGCACTCACGATTTTCTCAGATTCGGTGGATAGTCTGGTCTTACCAACTCATTTGGCCACCTCCTTTCTCAACTGCTGAGCCTTCACCTTAATTAATTGCTTCCCATTCTAAGGCTGATGGCATTGATACGTAGGGGTTGGATCTGCACGTCGGCAGTAATCCCCCTTGCGGCCTCATGTTTTTGGCCCGGTTGCTATTTGACCCACTTGTTTTTCAAGATTGCGGTGGCTACTGGCGATTCATTAAGATGCATTTGCCATCCTGCTTTGATTTTTGCAGTGGCGATTGCAGGTCTCCATAATTTCTGCTGATGTTTCTCAATGTGGTACTTTACTTTAGCCATCAATACACTATTACACATTACAAATCTGATGTTGTTTAGGAGTTTGCATAAAATTCTGCTTTTGGTTTCCACCCAGAAGAATTAAGGGTGGCCTGCCATTCTGTTAGATTGTTAAAATTCGATTCCTTTGCACATTTCAACAATTGGCCCGATTTCGGATTGGCTCCACGAGTTACGCATTGCCCATTATTACCACAAATTTCACACCAACTGAGCTTGGTATTTGCATTGACACATGGCCACCTGGTGTTGGTGCATACCTAGTTTATTATTTGATCATCATTGTGTTGGGCCAGAAGCTATTTGTCTTGGCATGGCATTTCCAAACCATACCTTCTGTCATACGATCTTCTTCCTACCCTCTTGATGACTGTTGTGCCACTCTGGATTTCCTTTTGCAATTTTGTTCAACAAGTGTACAACTAGATCATGTCTTCTCCAAGGCTTGCCACCCGATGCATAGTCTAGTAGTATTTTTGTGTGTGGGTCCAGACATTATACAAAGGTATGGGCCAACACTTCATTCGATTGCTAGTGATAGGGGCAGTCTCTCGAAACAATGACTTGAATCTGCAGCCATATATAAGTTCTCATCGAAACCACCTTGTGGTATCTCATTCGCAGCAGTCTTTGAAGGAAAGAATCGTAAAGACTTCTTAGCCAAGTCATTCCATGGTAATGGAGTTGAGTGGCTGAAGCCCTTGACCACTTTTCGCCTCCCAAATAATGAAAATGGGAAGAGGGTCAGCGGACATAATCGTAGACACGCCGGTGGGGACAAACGTGTCACTAGTCTACAAAAAGCTCGGTAAGTCTTCTTTACTTGGTCTCATGTGCCATTCCGGTGAAGCTTGAACACTAGAATGTAACAATTGCATCATATTCTGTTTAAGTTAAGTTCCCTCCGGAGGGCTCAGGTTTTACGGATGCTAGAGTCACATTCATGTTAGTGGGATGGCCATCGTGACCGGTCTTCTTTGCCATTGCTTAGATGACAGCTTGTGCTTGTCCGCGGGTGGTGTTCATTGTACCTTTTCTTGAAGTCTCTTATTTTTCTCTGGGCGACTCTCGCTTTGCAAATGGATTTGGCGTTGAGTTCAGCAACGGTTCCACAAGCTCTCTATTTCTAACTTGACTCGGGACAACTGTCACACGAATATTCAAACTAAGACCAAGTTTCTCAGCACTTAGGAAATTCCAAAAATCACCTGAAAGCAGGATAATTATAACCATTACGTATTACAATAGCGCCAAAAACGACTCTTTTTCACGGCGCGTCGCAGAATATGCAGATTCGTGCAAGTAATATAGTGGCTCTTTTTAGAGGCAGGATTGTCGAACCCCAGAGGTGGACCCATTCCTCTAACTATCATTTCTAGTGTGATCTTAAATACTAAAGTGTTGAGATTTATGAGCATGTTCGATTAAGATTAATTAAGTCTATGTTTGGGTCGATGAAATATTTTGAAATTACTCTTAGGAGCAACATAGAGTTAAAACCGGAATAATCATACGAGACTACGATTTGCAATGGAATAGGCATGGAACTATCAATTGTTATTTCACATAATTAGAATTGCATGTTCATGGTCTTTCCGAGCCTCTAAACTCACTGACAATCTAGCCTGTTGCATCATTGTGACGAGTTTAATTTTCTAGTCGAGAATCAATTTATGTTGTGGTTTGGAAACGATTAGGGACTTCGTGCGTCTAACCATTTAACTTTAACTTAGCCTCACAACTACTTTGTTGAGTGGTGATGTGACATCCCAAGTTGGTCTTTCACCCAACCGTGTGTGACAAGCACGGTGTTGGTATATTTCTATCCTAAACACAACTCTCTCCAGAGATACATCGTACTCCTCATTCTCATGAATGCGGCCTAGAGTAATGCCTTCTCAAGCTGTACCCAAGCTAACAAATATGCTTTCATGGTGATCAATCATAAAACAACCAGCAATCCGAATACAAGAGCGAAAATAACAATCAATAACCCAATTCCAAAACAATATCATAAAATCACAATCATAATTCATGGCATCAACCCTAGAGGAAGGGTTCTAGCCATCATGTTCACATAAAACTACTCTGCACTACTGTTAATCTACTCTAAACTAAATACTTACACAAGTTGGTAGATGAGAAGAATTTGACAAACCCTAGATGAGTTCTCCCACTTTACTCACTTGCTCCTGAGCGTTTTCGAGAATAGAAATCGTGACCCATTGGAATTAGGAGCTAAGGGTCCCTGTTATAGTAAAATGGGCTTGGTGCTAAATTTAACTTTGTCGTGGAACAGCTCCGTGTCACGGAGTGTATCGCGGAGCTCTTTCCGTGACATGGAGACGGGCCAGCTCCAACCAGAGCAATGCAAAAATCGGCCTCAGCGGCCCTCTGCGTTAGGCGTAGCTTATTTTGCTTAGGCAGCACAGCGTTGGCCCCTCTCCCACTTGTCCAGAGCAGCCGGCCTGCGAAGTAGCACGGGTACTTAGCAGTGGGTTTGTTGTGTGCATCACACTTGCCTGCCGTGTACGTTGCGTGCAGGTGGGCTGTTTGGGTCTCCTCTTCTGAAACGTTCGCGTTTTAATTCGCTTCAAGCCTCTACTTCACCAACTCATGGATTAGCTCCTCAAAGTCATCAAAACCTACAAAACAAAGGCTAATCATGTTGGATTAGCACATGTGCTTCACATTATGTCTTCACATTTATATAAAATCACATGAAAATGTATAAAGTAACTTAGACAACACGACTAATTTAAGTTATAAAGCGTATCACGGGCATGCTATTTTTTCCCGTGATCACCTTTTGTAAATTATTTTGTCTTAACCTTTAAAGTTTCTCTCCATCGATGCCAAAATTCATTTTGGAGCCCTTATCTTCCTTTTACAACACATATCTGTCTTTAGAGTAACTGCATATATCATTAAAGTTCCAATTAGTGCAAACCTCAATAATCATCATAAGTTGGGTGTATTTAATATGATATATTACTCAAAAAATGGTAGAAATACAAAGAAAATTTTGCATAAGGACATATAAATATGCCCAACATCGGCAGTAGACCATCATCTTCTACCCAAAATCACCTCATCTTTCTCAGGTGCTAACTCCATAAGCTACTTGGCCTGTAGGATGAAGCTGCATGCCTATTTTTATAGCTTCTCAAGTGTTGCAACTTGCTAAAGTGATGATATTAAGCTTGGAATTTCGATTCAAGGTATCGGCCACAATGTTAACTTTGCCCCAATTATACTCCAAAGCATAATCAAACTTAGCCAGGAAATCCCGCCACCTAACCTGATTTATTGTGAGCTTCTTCTGTGTTTGAAAGTAACTAATGGATACATTGTCAGTCTTGACCATGAACCTCGATCCTAATAAGTAATATCATAATATGTGTACAGTAATAAATGATGGTAATCATCTCTTTCTCTAGCACAATGTAACGTTGCTTTACCTCATTTAGATTACAACTCTCAAATGATACGGGATGCCTATTGTAGCAACCCTCAAAAGTCCCTTAGATCAGATCCTAGATGTAAAGGTAGAAAAATAGCAGAAAATTGCACCATAGCATAAAACAACTTATTAGGTGAGTAGTTAGGTCACTTAACAGTTCTCTAGGTGGATCTGTCCCTAAGTAAGGCTTTGAAAATTGACATTTTCTTCCCAATTCCAACAAGTTAGGCCATGATTCACTAGTACAAGTAATGATTCTTTAAGTATGTCATTCTGATGGACTTTGAAGTGAGAATCAGAGAATGACCATCTTTGGTTTCGGTGGGAATAATAGGACCCCACGAATCATCAAGTGGGGTGACAAATCTTCAAGTGACACGTTCTCATTGATGGGGCAAATTTGCAGACAGGATTCCAGGATTATTTTAGTAATTTCCTATATTTTAAGAACCTAAATTAGAACATTTTGGGATTCCTAAAGAGTATATTTAAGGGATTAATTAGTCTAAACTCCTATTCCTTTCATCACAACATAATAATTAAGATCATTAGCTCTCAAGTTCATCGAGCAAGCTAGGAAGTTATCTTTTCAACCTTGGGTTCTTTAAGCTTGAGTTAAGTTTAACTTTCCAGGTATATAAGTCTAACTAAATTAAGGATTATAATCATCCGTATGCCTTAAATGTATGCAAGACTTCATTGAGATTAAAGCTAGTATTTTACCCAATTTTTGAATTGTCTTCTTCTTTATCTATTGAAGTAATCATTATTGAGTTATTCCTATTGAATTGTATCTATTATTTATTAATTATCAATTTCTTGATGTTTATTGATTATATTCTCTTGAATTCTTGAGTTATTGATTGATGATTGGTTTATGTCTCTTATACCATGAAACCTATTGCATAAAGTCATGATTTTGAAAGCATTTTGATTTGGGTTTAATTGCATTATTTTCACAAAGTTGAGAAATTTTTTAAATAGTTTTCATGAAGGGACTTTGATAAGAAAAATATGATTTTGAGCATGATTTTCAAAGCTAAAGTGAAGTCTTATTTTTGACACTTATGAGATGTTTTGAGCACAGAAGCTCATAAGTTTTCAAAGAAATGTTTCGAATATAGAAGCTTCCAAGTTTTTAAAGAATGTTTTGAGCGAAAGGCAAAACAAGAGTTTTAAAACATCTATTGTATCTATAGCTAAAGTGCTTTACAAAAGATATTTTGAAAATGCCTCAAATAGGCATAAGTATATGAGCATATGTTTTGGAAGGATTATTTATCATTGAGTTGGGAAAAGAGTTTAGATAACTCGTAAGCTTCAGAACTACATAGCCAACATAGGATAGGATCATTTCATTGGTTCGGGTGACTCCTCAAAGATAAGCCCTTGGTAAGGACTTGATGTTATGGATCCAAAGATTGTGATCATTCTCTACCCTGGAAAATCTTTGAGCGGCTTTGGAAACTTGAGCGAGATAGTTGGGCATCATGTGCTCATTCATGATGGTGTCGGTTATGAGAAACTCCCCAAGTTGAAGCTTTGCATTTTTATTATATTTTCAGAGATGGTATGGATGCATAGTTGCATAGCTATTTTACTCATTGAACATATTGAGATTTATGCATCATTCAGAGCTTTAGCTTAGTCATATTATTTCAGTCAATTTATTCTTTCAGTCAGATATTATTACTTAACTATTGTTTAATTCAGCTTTATTACATACCGTACATTCCATATACTGGCATCATTTGGTGTTTCATCTTATTATGATACAGATTCAAGTAGATAGGATCAGTAGCAGGCGCAACGCTAGGACTTCACTATCATTGACTGTTGGTGAGGCCTCCTACTTTCAGTGGTCGTATTCTTATTGAGTTGTTTTATTTTAGTAGAGCTTGAGATAGCCATGTGATCTTTGTCCCTGCACCTATCTTCAGTTATAGAGGTTTCATAGATATAACTAGAGTTGAGTTAATAATATTACTTTATAACATTAATTTTGGTTCTAGTTAATAAATCTTATTTCATTTTGTTAAGACAATACAATTATTACTTTCGCCATGCATTATTGTATTCTCATCTAATAGTAATCTAGTCCAAGGGTTCATTTAGATCACTACGTGGTTTGGGGTGCCGATCGACGTCTAGGGTGTAAAGTTGTTACATTATAACATTAATTTTGGTTCTAGTTAATAAATTTTATTGAGCCCATACAGTTATTACTTCAACTATACTTTATTGTATTCTCATCAAATAGTAAGCTAGTCCAAGGGTTCACTTAGATCATTATCTGGTTTGGGTGCCCGCCGACGTTCAGGGTGTAGAGTCGTGTGAAAAACTTTGTATCAGAGATTTTGGTTTAAAGAGTCCTAGGTTGTCTATAAAGCCATGTAAAGTAGTGTTCTTCTTATAGGTATGAGTACGCCACATCTATAATAAGGGGACTAAGAAGCGTTAGAAAATACTTCCCTTCTTTCATACTATAGATCATGCCATAGAGTTTAACTCTATAAGGACTTCCTCCTAACTCATGCATTCACGTGCTCCAAAGCGTACCCCATTCAGAGGAATAGGATGCATTCTTGAATCATTTCTTCCCTTAGGATTTGAGAGAAGCTACGATAGAAGAGTCCTTGAACTTAAAGCAAGGCACCAAGAGCATGAAAGAGTATAGTCTCAAGTTCACCCAGTTATTTGGATATGATACGGAGATAGTGCTAGACATGGGAGCTAAAACGAGGAAGTTTATGTTAAGTTTGGATAAGCACATGAAGAAAGAGTGTATGGGTACACTGTTGATCAGCAATATGGATATCTCCAGACTAAAGGTTTATGCCCAGCAACTTGAGAAGGATAAGTAGAAAGATAGGGAAGACTGTCAAGGATAAGGGGATTTCTTAAAATGAACCCTCCTATGTTTACGTGGTTTGAGGCTGATGAAGACCTCAAAAATTTTATCTATAAAATTTGGAAAAAATCTTGAGAGCGATGCACACAATAGAAATAAAAGGAGTTAAATTTACTTCTTATCAACTCAAGGATGTTGCAAATGGGTGGTGTGATAGTTTCAGTCCATCATAAAGATACCACAACTGATCTGGTAGAGTTAGACATGGTGGACTTTAATGTTATTCAAGGCATGGATTGGTTGTATTCCTGTTATGCTATAATTAACTATAGGAGTCGAGTAGTAGATTTCTAATTTTCAGATGAGTCAGTTTTATTTTGGGAGGGTAGTCCCATTATACCTAAGGGTCATTTTATTTCATACCTTAAGGATAGAAGGGTATTCTCTAAGGGGTGTGACTATCATTTAGTGAGAATGAAAGACTCTAATGTTGAGACACTATCCCTTCAGTCAGTTCCAACTGTAAATGAGTTCTCAAAGGTCTTTCCAAATGATCTTCCTGAAGTCCCTCAATATAAGGAGATATATTTTTGAATTGATGTTCTTCCTGATACTCAACCTATCTCTATTTTTCCGTAGAGAATGGCTCCAGCCAAGTTAAAAGAGTTAAAAAGCAATCAAAATATCTTCTAGATAAGGGTTTCATTCGCCCAGTACTTTATCTTGGGGTGCTCTAGTCCTCTTCGTGCATAAAAAGGATGGTACTCTTAGAATGTGTATTGATTACTGGAAGTTGAATAAAGTCACTATCTAGAATAGGTATCCCTTTCCTAGGATCAATGACTTGTTCGAACAATTTTAGGATGCCAAGTGTTTCTCAAAGATAGACCTCTAATCTGGGTATCACCAGTTAAAGGTTATGTAATGTGATATTCCCATGAAAACTTTCAGGACCCGCTATGGTCATTTTTATGTTTGTTGTTATGTCCTTTGATTTGACTAATGCTCCTGCAACAGTTATAGATCTCATGAGCATTTAAGCTATATTTGGACATGTTTGTTATTGTGTTCATTGATGACATCTTGGTCTACTCCAAGAGTGACGAGGAGCATGCTAGTCACCTTATAATAGTTTTGTAGACATAAGGACAAGAGCTATTTGGGAAGTTCTCTAAGTGTGAATTTCAGCTGAAGCCAGTGGCTTTACTAGGCCATATAGTATTCAGTGAGAGTATCTAGGTTGACTCTAAGAAGATTGAGGCTGTGAAGAGTTGGCCCAGACCCATGACCCCTATTGACATTAGGATTTTCTTAGGTTTATCTGGTTATTATAGGAGATTTGTTGAAGGATTTTTTGACGATTGCTGCTCTGTTGACTAAGTTGACCCAGAAGAAGATCAAATTTCAACGGTATGAAGCTTGTGAGAAAATCTTTCAGGAATTGAAGACGTATTGACCCTACTAAAGGGTACAAATATCTTTATGGTATATTGTGATGCATCCCAAGTGGGTATCAATTGTGTACTGATGCAAATTGGTAAAGTCATAGCCTATGCCTCCAGACAACTTAAGGTCCATGAGAAGAATTATCTGACTCATTACTTCGAGTTGGAAGCTGTAGTATTTGCAATGAAGATTTGGTGCCACTATCTCTATGGTGCGCATGTTATTGTGTTTACAGACCACAAGAGCCTACAATATGTGTCCAGCCATATGGAGTTGAATCTCAGACATAGGAGGTGGCTTGAGTTACTCATATAATATGAGTATTCTCTACCACCCAAGTAAGGCTAATGTAGTTGCTAATGCTCTTAGAATGCTATCTATGGGAAGTACAAACCATATAAAGGAGGAGAAAAAAGAGTTTTCTAAGGATGTGCATCGACTCTCGAATTGGGGAGTCCGACTCAGACTCTGAGGAAGGTAGTGTGCTTGTTCAGAATTGGGCTGAATCATCTCTAGTGGCAGAAGTTAAGGAAAAGCAGGACAAAGATCCCCTCTTGCTTGAGTTAGAGGAAGATGTCCACAAGCAAATGGTGTTGATTTTTGCACAAGGGGAGATGGTGTCCTGAGGTATCAAGGTGGATTATGTGGCCCGAATGTAGATGGTCTCAAGGAGAGGATCATAGCATAAACACACAGCTCCAGATATTATATTCACTCAGGTTCCACTAATATGTACCATGAATTGAGAGAAGTATATTGGTGGAATGGTATGAAGAGAGACATTACAGATTTTGTGGCTAGATGCCCAAATTGTTAATAGGTTATGGTTGAGTATCAAAGGCTATGCGGTGTAGCTTAGAGTATAGCACTGAACAGAAGCGGACAATGATCAATATGGACTTTATTACTGCTCTACTGAAATCACGTAGACAACATGACTCTATTTAGGTGATTGTAAATTGAATGAACAAGTCAACTCATTTCTTACCAACTAAGACTACAGATTTAACTGAGGACTATCCTAGATTGTATGTTCAAGAAATAGTAAGAATTCATGGAGTTCCATTGTCTATCTACCAAATAGGGGCACATAATTTATTGCTCAGTTTTGGAAGTTATTTCAGAGAGGTTTAGATTCAAACGTGAACCTCAGCACAACTTTTCATCCACAAACATATGGTTAGGCAGAGTGGACTATTCAGACACTGGAGGATATGTTGAGGGCATGTGTTATTAATTTCAAGGGAAATTAGGATGACCATTTACCTCTCATTGAGTTTGCATATAATAACAACAAGAACTCCAACATTCAGATGCATCCTTTTGAGGTATTTTATAGGCGGAGGTATAGATCTTCGATTGGTTGGTTTGATGTTATTGAAGTGGAGTTGATAGGACCAGACTTAGTACAACACGCCATGGAGAAAGTTTAAGCCATTCGGGCTGCCTAGAGTCACTAAAAGTCTTATACAGAAATGAGACATAGAGACTTGCAGTTTGAGGTAAATGATTGGGTTTACTTGAAGTTTTCACCCATGAAGGGTGTCATGAGATTTGGTAAGAAACGGAAGCTCAATCCCGGCTATATTGGTACTTATTAGATTTCGAGGAGAGTTGGAAAGGTACATCAACTCATTCCATTTTCCACATCTCTATAATTAAGAAGTGAATTGGTGACCCATCACTCATTGTCCCTTTGGAGAATATAGGAGTTAAGGATAACCTGTCATACGAGGAAGTACCGCTTGAGATTCTAGATAGCCAGGTTCATAAGCTAAGGAATAAAGAAGTTGCTTCTATGAAGGTGTTATGGAGGAATTAGCTATTTGAGGGAGCTACTTGGGAGGCTGAAGTAGATATGATGGCCAAATATCCTCATCTATTTCCTCCTAGTCCAGAATCATCTTAAGGTAAGAGTCCCCTCTTATAGCATCCTTATTAGTTTTATGTTCCGTTAGTGGATGTTGACGTCCTTATTATGGTTGCATATTCCATGGATTCAGTTAAGTTTAGTTCAATTACTCCTAAGTTAGATCACCGATCAGTTATGCTTAGTCTTCATTAATGATCCCAAGGGGGAGATGTTCTAACAACACTCAAAAGTACCTTAGATCAAATCCTAGACGTGAAGTAGAAAACAACAGAAAATTGCACTAGACCATAGAATAACTCATTAGGTGTAGTTGTTCACTTAACGGTTCATTATGTGGATCCATCCCCAAACAAGGTTCCGAAACTTGACATTTTCTTCCTTGTTCCAATGACTTAGGCCATGATTCATTTGTACAAATGAAGATTCATTAAGGAGGTCATTTTGACAAACTTAGAGGTGAGAAAATAATGAACAACTTGGTTTTAGTGGCAATGACAAGACCCCACGAGTCGTCAAGTGGGGTGACAAGTCGTCAAGTGACACATTGTCACTGACGGGTCAAATTTACAAACGGGATTTCAGTGTTATTTTAGTAATTTTCTATATTTTAAGAACCTAAACCCAAATGTTTTGGGATTCCTAAAGAGTATATTTAAGGGATTAATTATTATAAACTCCTCTTTCTTTTATTACAACATAAGAATCAAGATCATTAGCTCTCAAGTTCATTAAGCAAGCTAGGAACTCATCATCTCAACCTATGGTTCTTCAAGCTTGAGTTAAGTTGAACTTTCTAGGTATATAAGGCTAATTAAAGTAAGGATTTGTAATCATCCTTATTCCTAAAACTATGCAAATCTTCAATGTGATTAAAGATAGGGTTTTTACCCAATTCTTGAATTATCTTCTTCTCTATCTATTGAAGTGATTATTGTTGAGTTATCCCTATTGAATTGTATCTCTTGGTTATTGGTTATCATTCTCCTGATGTTTATTGATGATATTTTATTGAATTCTTGAGTTATTGATTGATAATTGGTTCATTTCTCTTATCCTATGAACACTATTGCAAAAAATCATGATTTTGAACGCATTGTGATTTGAGTTTAATTGCATTATTTTCACAAAGTTGAGTAGATTTTTAAAAAGTTTTCCTAAAGAAATTTCGAGAAAGAAAATATGATTTTGAGCATGACTTTCAAAGCTACAGTGAAGTTTTATTTTTCAAACTCATGATATGTGATACCCCCAAAATCCTAAGATCATACTCAGGAGTTGAAATGGAAAAAATAGGATTTTCTGCACCAGGTCACAGGACGAGTCATCCAATGACCCCTTGGGTGCACCACGAGTCGTTGAGTGACTCATGGGGAGGAGCTTGGATTGGGGTTGAAATTTTGAGTTTGAGGTGGCCATGGGTGTGACCACAAGTCGTGGTCAGCACCACGAGTGATCGAGTGGTCCGTGGTTAAGAGTTGATTGGAGACTTAAGATTTTGGCAGTGTGGGTAACAACTGGGTCACCACGAGTCATGGTATCCCTCGTGGTGACTAGTGCTGAGTCTTTTCCAATGCAGGTGATGGAAGGTGACCATAAGTCATTGTCAGGGACGATGGGTCGTCCAGTCCCTAGTTGGGACGACATTATGTTTTTTCCTGTGAATTTATTAAGGGATTTTCCATAATTCTTAATTTTCTAAGGCCTAAACTACGTCATTTTAAGATTAGAATAGAGTGTTTCAAGAGGGGTAAGTTCTAATGAGTTGGTAATTTACCAACTCATTAGGCTTTAAAACTTGAGTTTTTGCTTAGTTCTTGAGTTGATTATATGGATTTTATGCCCTTTTTGCTTTTTTTGTGTGCAGATGACTAAATGTGAAGAAAAGAGCAAAAATGGAGCAAAAAGAAGGGAGTGAGAGAAAATCAACGATCCACCGATGAAGACCATCGAAATGCACATAACTGCCTCTAAGGAATAATGCCACTGGCGAATCACGAGTTGACAACGGCGACTCACCGGTCAAGTCATCGAAGGACACCCATGTTTCAGGAAAATAACATGAAGACCCAGTGGTTCACGGATTGGTAGCGGCTAAACGCTGAGTGAACCACCGATGCTCACTAGAGTTGAGTTAGGGACCAAATAAGACACCCAACGATTCACGAATTGGGACAGCGAACCGCTGTATCTCCGCTGATTCAAGAACGGGGCTCAAGGGTATAATTGTCCAACATGGGAAAGATATAAAATGTTCCCTACTTTTCAGGATATATATAGAAGATAAAGTACTTTGTACTGATATAGAGAAGGAGAGATAGAAATAGAGATATTGAGAGAGAGAAAAGCATATATCATATCATTGTTTCCCTTTTGAGATGGAGAACATTCTCTTAGTAGAGATAGGGAGATTTTGATTGGTAAACTTGGAAAAAATACTCTTCTCTGTTTCTTCCTTGTAATAGTAAGTTTCAGCCATATTTGGAGACTATTTTGTGAATTTGATTTTACTACTCTTGCTATAAAATTCAATGAAGTTATTGATGAATGCGATTTTGAATTACTTAATCATGAGTAGCTAAATCACTAACTAGAGGTATGTGATGATGAATACTTAATTAGAGAGGGTATTTCTAGAATCATCTTCATATTGTTCAAATAAGTGTAAATCTGTTAGATTCTCTTCAATCTATAAAGGAAGATTCATTAATTATAATATGAGTCTATTTATTCTTTATTGATTATTGCTTGTAAAAGAATAATTTAGTATTGGAAGAGAATTTAATAGTGGGTATAGATAAAAGATTGTGAAATCGGACTAGAAATAGCTGAAATTGCATTGTCATTCCTTAATAGCAGCTAATAGCTAGAAATTAGTGCATCTGTTAATCCAAATCGAATCGGGTTGAGCTAAATCATGGCTAGAGGTTGAAAAAACTCTAGTAAGAGGAAGTTAGAGTGCTGAAAAGTTATAATTACCCACTTCCCGAGATTATTTACACTTGTTGAACTCATAAGATGACCTAGCATGTCCCGATCTAGTTAGTATTTCATCTACACCACACCTAGAGCCTTTCACACTCTTGTTGACAACTTCGCTGATCTTGCTGTTTCATTTCACTAAATCACCAAATACAACTCACTGCAAAATTTTAATCCCCCAAATTTTATTTGTTTTTATATTAAATCTATGTGGTGCAAGCTAATTTCAATTCCTCAACCGACACTTGTAACTATCATTCCCTAGTTCTCGTGGGATTCGACCCCGACACTCATCAGATTACTTATTTTGATACTTCGACCGTGTATATTCTTTGCATGAAGGATATATTTTGGACGTTATGAAGTACATTCTAGCCTTATTCTCTTCCATGCATGCAAGTCTAGAAGTTTCTAAGGGTGATCTAGCCTAAATCACTCAAGTTCTTCTCCAAATTCTCATTTGGAAATCAAGAAAGTTGTGAAATCAGATCTCTTCAGGTATGTAAGGCTATGAATGGGTGAAATTGTCCACACCCATGCCCAATCCCCTCTCAATTAATGAAATTCTAATTGATGATTCAATGGGGTTTTCACCCAACATGTGAATTCTCTAAGTTTCAATCATGGGCATGATCTAAGCATATTTCTAATGTTGAATTATGATTAATGGGCAGATTCTACAATGTTTTAAATTATAAATTATGTTTACAAATTTTATAAATTATGATGCCCATCCATGAAAGTTCATGAAAGTTGAGATCTATGAAACATGTATGCAAACATGATGAGATGTTTATGAAGAAAGTATGATTTCGAATTACCCATGTTTATGTTTATGTTCTCGAATGATCAAGTCTATGTCAAGCATGTTTAAGTATTGGGAAAGCCTATATGATCAAATATGGTTCATGATTTATCTAAATTTCATGTATTAGCTTGCCACATAGATTTTGGAGTCTAGACTCCCACTATGTTCAGCTTGTGGTATGGTTTGAGCCAAGACTCCTCATGTTATGATTTCAGATTTATGTATGTACGTTATGAGTCATATTCTTCATTAGAAGATGGTTCAACTTTGTTGAAAAATGATGGAGAGCATATGCATATTCTTAGGAGTAGTGTCTAGCACCGAGTAGGCTAAGGGTCAGTCGACCCTATGCCTCAGAACTACGCACCAACGTAGGTATGTTCAGATTATTTGGGACCTCCCTTGTGAGCTTCCCCTGCCTCTAAGGGCCCCTCAACTTGATATCAATATCATGGTAGCGTCCTTACCTCTGGAAAAGCTTTGGATGGCTCTGCCCACTTGAATGTGATAGTCGGGACCATGTAAGCTCTATCGTGGTACTATCGATTATATGAAGAGTCTCCCATTGTTCCTCATTATTTCAGTTATGCATGTTCATCAGTCATGATATTATGTTTCAGCAGGTTTTACCCAATATTCAGTTTTGCTTATGATTATCAGTTGTTAGCTTTGGATCCTTCGATTCAGTTATGATGTTCAGTTATGTTCAGATCATGATTTCAGAAAATAGCATGCAAGCTCTACTCTCAGAATCTTATCTTGATTATGTTTTATCATATGCATGATTTATGATTTTACTTATTTAACGGTTTTATTTACCTTACATACTCGGTAGATTCCACTTACCGACCGCATACTCTATGTTGTATCATTTCATGATACAGGCTCAGATACTCAGGCTCAGTTTCGTCATTACCCAGACCCGCATCACTAGCCATTGTCATCCAGAGGTGGTGAGTCTTCATCTTTTGAGGGCCCTTCTTTTCATTTGTATCGAGTACTTTCAGTTTCAAACTTTAGTGAGTTAGTTGGGCTCTTGTCCCATTAACTCATCAGTAGTAGAGGCTTTTCGGACATAGCATGTAATCAGCTTCGGTTTTGAGTTATGTATTCTGATGTTACGAGACTATTAGACTTCCGCTATATTTATTATGTTAATCTTCCGCTTTATTATGATTGAGTTAGATGATATGTTCATGCGATGGGTCAGCTTGGAGCCTCTCGGGGTTCCTTATCCCGTAAATCTCGATCAGGGCCTATGTTCGGGTTGTGACATGAGATGTTTTGAACATAGAAGCTCACAAGTTTTCAAAGAAATGTTTGGAGAATAGCAGCTCCCAAGTTTTTAACGAATGTTTTGAGCGAAAGGATTTTCATTAATGTAACATCCCAAAAGTATGAGATTAGTAGATATGAAGTAGAAAACCAGTAGGAATCTATCAAAAACAACATAACAGGTCTTAAGTGAGGAATTAATTCACTTAACGGTTCATTAAGTGACCCGTTAAATGGAGTTCATTTGGTGTTTGACATTTTTCCTTCCAATGGTCACGCGTTAGGCCACAATTCATTAGTTCAAGTGATGATATGTTAAGTAGGTTATTATGATGGACTTCAGGATGAGAATCACATAATGAACATGCTGGTTTCAGGTGTAACGATAGGACTTAATGAGTTGTTTTGTTGGGTTATGACTCGTTAAGTGACACGTAGTCACTGATGAGTCAAATTTGCAAACGGGATCTCAAGGGTATTATCATAACTTTCTAATCTTTTAACTCCTAAACTAAGTCATTTTTGGTTTCCTTAAGGGTGTATTAGAG